>ML682072.1:1221927-1356361 GCA_007922195.1 Podocnemis expansa | reverse complement strand
TTTTTTTGCTGGACTAGACTAACACGGCTATCCCTTTGGAAATTACCATTGATTAGCTGTTTGGTTTAAATTCTGAGTTGTTGTCTAGGAAACCTGCACCTACCCTGTAAATAATAATTAGACATGTAAAAATACTTCCTAGAGTAGCAATGCAGGGTGGTGGTAGTGGGGGGAATCAGATGAGCAGTGTTGCATATTTGAGTGCCTGCAGCATCAACATCAGGGACTGCTTGTAAATTTCCTTACACTACAGTATTGTTTTTATCCTCTTTTTTCTTCTTCTTCTTCTTCTTCTTTAATATTCATGTTTCACAGGAAGATGTCTTTCTGTGCCTCATACTTTGGCACTCATTCTAACAAAAATGTGGTGCCTACAGATTTTGTCAGAGACAACCAATTTTTCTGAAATAAAAATCTATGTTTACATTTAGTTTTTGCTACTGCAGACAGACAAAATCATTCCCATGGGCTGAAATAAAATTACTCCCCTTGTGAATTTTCAGCATTCATCAGAGTCTCATTTTCATTATCCTGAGTGGAGTTTACTTACCTGTATTTTGGGGGTGGGGATGGGGTTTCTGTTGTGTGCATGCAGGGCTCAAAGGTGGAAATACCCTTGTGGCTTGCAAAAGGTTTGTATGACAACAAACGGAGAATACTTTCAGTGGATCTGCCGAAGATTTACAAGGAAGGCTGGCGGACAGTATTCAGTGCTGATGCCAATGTGCTCGACCTGCATAAAATGGGGCCATACTACTATTGCTTTGGTTCCCAGCTTCTGAATTTTGACAATCCAGAGAATCCAGAAATAGCTCAGACTATACTACAGGTACGTATCTGAGCCAAGTCTAGTTCTGTGGTGGCTTTGATTTCTGTTTTCTTTACTACTGTCTCCTCCTTATTTCCAGTAGCTTTGCTGTACTCGGGTAAATCTTCTGTTGTGAACAGCATGATTTTAGTTTGAGGATTTCAAGATCAGGTCCTCTGGGTTCAGATGTACATATATAGATCTCAGAGAATTCAAGGGAAATCATATGTATGCATCCAGGGACTGAATTTTTGTCCTGTGAGTTTTATAAAGGAAACCTGATGTCATTTGGAAGGGGAATCACTCTGATGAATCACTTCTTAGTAACAGAAAATGCAGAGCATCTAGGGTGTCTGTCATAGATTGTATCTCTGGAGCATCCCCTTGGGATGATGGTGGGCACCTCTTTTGGTCCCAGGCATTCTTCTTTACTTGAATGCATTGCAGTTTCCCTGGCTTGAAGTGCAGGAATTAGTCTTCTGGTTGCATGGCTTAGGAATACTCCTCCCCCACCTACCCACACACTTGATTTAACAGCAACCAGGACAAAAAAGCAAACAAAATAATCATGCAGTACAGGCTCACTCTATTGCTCCCTGTGAGGCAAAAGTTAATCTCTGTCAAGAGATTAGGGGTATGGGTTTTTAATGGCCTGTGTGTCTGAAGGGCTCAGGTTGATGGCCCAGAACTGTAGTAAGAGGAGAACAGAGTAAAGTTGTCCCTTTACCTTTCCAGAGGTTCACAAACAGCCCCTGCTTTGTGGGCCTGAGGAGATCTTGCTCTGCTTTTCCCCTGAGTTTCACCTGGCCCTGAGCAGGGATAAGTCCCTTGTAAGGACCTGTCCACCCACAGGCTTAAGGGATCTTGAAGGTGTGTGTTGTAGCTGATTGTGTCCAGAAGAATGCTTTAACCCCTTCCTTACTACAATGTGGATCTGCCCCACCACAGTGTCCCTCCTCCCACTTAATGAGAAGAGTTGTGTTTTTTGTAGCATAGCATGAATAAATGAACATTCAAAGAAGTGTGAATGAAGTACAGAGGCCCCACTGACAGCTTGAAAGTTTCTATTGTACAGCAAAGTGTGAGGTGCCAGGTAAATCCCTATCTTAGAAATAGTTCAATAAAACCCAGCCATGTGTTACAACACCAGTGCTTCTAAAAATAATTTTAAATTAAAATTTATTTTCCCAAATGATTTTAAATCCAATTTCCAAAGCTTATCAGGAGTTTAACCCCTTTGCTTTCATTGTACCTTACTCCTCTCTCTATACACACACTTTTTCTTCCTAGTTGTAAAAAAATTTTTTAATGATCCCCTATTTATTTAGTTTTTTTTAATGTTTTATTTGTGAATTGTATGGGTTTTGACTTGTACTGATTTTTAAAATGTTTGATGGGCATCCCAAGTGCTTTGGGGACGGAGGGAGGTCTGTGTTTAGTAAATGCAATCAGCAGTAGTAATACACCCTTTAAAAAGGTGAGTCTTATCTGGCTCAGTTTTGAGAGGAAAAACATTAAACCGCATTGTAACAAATGCCTACCCCAGTGGCTTCTTCCATTTGGCCAGAGGTAAAACTTACAGTTTGTATTATGTTTTGTAGCCAGCTAGTGGAAGAGACAGTGATACTTGGCTAACTCTAATTGCATCCAGCAGGAGGCAGTGGTACACATACTTTCCAGGAAGTAATTGTGTATTCACCCATCCACACCAGTTAGGTAAAGGTAAAGCTTACCTTTAAGTACCTCAAGCTCAGTCCCAACAGTCAGGTGCTAACCCAGAAAAAATCCTTGGCTGCCTGGCCTGCATGTAGACAACATAGAGATGAGAGCCCTGGATCTTTCCAGTCCATAAGCAAAGGCTTCTAACACTTGTGTTCAGGAGGAATCTCTCTTAACCATTGGAAATTCTGCTTTTCTTCTTTAGACGTTTATTGGCCGTTTCCGTCGCATCATGGACTCCTCCCAGAATGCCTATAATGAGGACACCTCTGCACTGGTGGCACGGCTGGATGAGTTGGAGCGAGCATTGTTTCGAGCTGGCCAGAAAGGACTAAATGACTTTCAGTGTTGGGAAAAGGGGCAGGCTTCTCAGATCACAGCTTCCAGCCTGGTCCAGAATTACAGGAAGAGAAAATTCACTGACATGGATGGTTGAAAACATGAAGGACACAAAACCACTACAGGGAACACTGAGGTGCTCTGTGTCAGAGAGAAGCAAGACCAGTCAAGCTTGGGAAGGGACAGACTCTTTTTCTCCAAGTTTGACAAGCTGTTCAGTGCACCATCTTCAGAATCGACCAAAGCACATTTTAGAGGAACAGGCTGAATATGACAAAATCACATTTCACAGAATTGTTTGACCGTACGTGTACATGTCTTCCATGGATATACGGTCATTGCTTTGGGCTCTGTGGCTCAAAGGATGAAAATGTTTCTTCTGAAACAGGATCAGTTAAAATTACTGGTGTCATCATCTAAATAGATTTGAAATTTTAAATAGGGACTCTGAAAACGTTACTCCCACTCTTTCACACACACCCCTTCTCATACATACCCCAGTATGTTTACAATGGAACAGCTGTTTCTAGCTTCATGATTCTGGTGGACGAGTCGGTAAAGTGGGGAGAAGAGTAGTACAGATTGCATGGTGTTATCCCCTTCTCGCTTGCTGTGCTTTAATATGCTAGTATACGTGTCTTTGTTAGGAGTAAGCAGCTACGTTTAGCTGATTCACTTCCTTTTTTATTTTTCTATACGAGTTTAATGCTTATTATTTGTACCCCAGCGGCTGCCTTTGGTTTGTCCATACAGTAGCTGAAGTGATGCTGCAAGTGTTCCATGCTCTGCCTTCACCTTCCACTGCTGCTACTGTCTCATACCTGGACAGCCCACCCCTGTAGGAGTGCATGGGTTCTCCCTTCCCAAAAGCATGGTGATGTTTCAATATGGACACCTTCGCATGCAGAGCTGGGTTGACCTCCCCATCTCATTTCATGTGACTTGTCTGCCAGCAGAAGGTAAGAGCTTTCACACCTTGCTAGTCAGGGCTGGACTTGAACCAGCTGCCTTGACGTGAACCTCTCTCCCATTACAAGTCCATGAGCCATCTGGTTCCCAGATGAAGTTTTCTTGAATACTGGTTTTTGCTAATGGTGAAAGGACAGAGTAGATGAGTTGAGTTTCCTGCCTGCTGATTGATTGTTAAATCCTCTGCAGAAGTTTTGTTCTTATGATGGACATGAATGGAATTAGAACTCATTTAAATAGCACACGAGTTCCTGTAGGGAGATGTCCTCAAAATGTAGCTTCCCTTTTGAGTCACATTGGGAGGATGGAGAACACCCAGAAGCACACTGTTCCCTCTGTAGAAGGCTACTTGTGGGCCAGTGGAATTGTCTGTTCTTGAAACAAGTTAGCACCTTTCAGCATCTCTCAGGATCAGGCCGGTGGAGAGCTAAAGCTTGTAGGGACGAGTGAAACGCAAGCCCATTTAATGTAATGATTGGCTAGTGTATCTCACATAGTTAGCAAATGGCTATTCTTTGGGCCTCAGGAGTGAAAGCTCTGCCTCTGGAATTAATCAGAAAGGATACTGAGTCCTGGATACAACAGCATCTTCAGCTTGTCATGGTTTCTGATGTGCACAAGACAGCCTGTCCCGCTACCATAAACTAAGCAGCAGTCAGTGGAATATGAGGAGAGAATTCAAGCATGCACACTATTAAATGCTACTGTGTTAAGTGACAGCACGAGATGAAAATGATGCATTTTTTTATAAGAAACTAATTTTAGTCTGCAGTTTGTATATTTTCTATTTTGGGATTTCTGTGCTGCATAAATGATGAGCATTCTGTGTGGAATAAATTCTTCATACAGCATCTGTCTCTGTAATTGCGCTGTTGCTGAGAATCATTCATAGCCTGAAGAAGGTTGGCTGCTCAGAAACGTTAACGACAAGATAGCACCCACCTAGTTCTTCTCATAGCTTTCAAACAAAGGATTATTACATTTATACTCTTCTGCTGGCATAGCAGCACCTTATGTCTGGCTCTCCGCACCAGTGAGCAATCCTAGAATTTGCCATGATTCATCTTGTAGACATTGATTTAAGGCTCCTATATTTGGTTTTGTGTTTTTTTTTTTTTTTTTTTTGAAAGTTTATAAACTTGACTGAAAAATATTTCTGTTCATGTTTAGTTTTTTGACTTTGGGGGTTTTTTTAATTCCAGGGACAACAATTTGGTTTTGGATGCAGCCCTTCTTTTTCAGTGTGTGCAACCCAAACATGGGAGCATTTATGATAATGCACAAGAACTGGAAGGTGAAATGGATGATGATGATGCAGCATTTATATAGTGCTTGTGTTCTAAGCACTTTTCAAATATTAACTAATGAATTCTCACAGTCCCAAGAATCCCCATTTTCCAGGTGGGGAAACTGAGGCAAAGATGTACTTAACACACCAAAGGTCACACCAGCAAAATGATGACGCAGCCAGAAATAGAAAGTCTCCTGACTCCCACTCTGTGCTCTAACCAGTAGAATGCAGGCTCTCCAAAATAAGAGCAGAACAGACACAATCTGTTTTCATTGTCTTAGTAAGCTGAGTGAAGTAGAAACAAACCAATCTGCATATATGATTAAAAGAGACTTAGGTTTTAAAACCTCAGTTTTAAAGGGGGCAGTATTGACTAGAAATCTAGCCTGTTCCCTATAGAACATGAGCTCTATAACTGCCCTTCCCAAATTTTGTAGCTACACAATCAGATTTTAACTGACTCCATAAAAAGCTATCAAATGCACAAAGTGAACAAATTCAAAAAAAAAAAAAAAGCTTTTTCCTTCTACCCCTTTTAGTAATCTTAAGTGTACTTGTAATAAGAATTGCTACATTTTTACATAACTGTAGCTCTTCTTTTCTTAGTAGATAAATGTCCTTTTGACGCTCTTGGGAATTATTAATAAATGCACGATGGGACTTATAAAGAGAATCTGAAATTTAACCTGACAGTGTCCTCTGAAATAGCAGGCAGTGGTTGGCAGTCTTTATGTGCTATTGATTTTTCTTGCTGTGTTGTCTGCCTAATTCTATCCAGAAATACTTTATGGTTGTTCCAGAAACCAGATGCTACTGAGAAGTTTTTTAAATTATCTGGCTAAGCCCATGATGTAACTTTATTAACGCAAGCTGAACTTTGTAATCACACTGCAGTGAACTAAACTGAGAAGAGCTTTTGGATTTGCATATTTGTAAAACATAAATAATCCCTGGTGTTTGACTAACAAAAGCTAAGGAGCACAGTGGAAGTTCACTAGAATACTGACAGCAAAGCCCTTTGAGAATGATTGAGGTAGAAAACCCCTCCCATAGCCTATGTTTGAGCTTAATCTCTCTTTTAACTTTTTGTTTATTCCTTCTCAGATACTTTTCTTTACAGCAGAGGCAGCCACTGAGGCATGATGCCCAGTTCAATATAAATAGCTTTTCAACCAACATGCGAAACCTCCCCATCCCTGTTCTCACCTCCTTTTTTTATTCATGTTGCGGTTTCTTCCACAGCTGTGCTCTAAACAATGTCTTAGTCTGTCCTCTGGGCTGGGTTATGTTTGGTTGGTAGGGAAAAAATTGATTGCTCCTACCAGGCTGGAAGCAAAAGGTGTAGTCTCTGATGTCTATATTGGACATCTGTCTCCACAGCAGGGAGGTCAAGCAGAACCACGGGTTGGCAACCCAAAAAATGAGAAGAGCCATTTTAAAAAGTTCCTTCAATAACTAGGTATTTTGAGAGCCTCAATGGGTGTAGCCTGCTGGTGGGGGGAGCTGGGTCTTGCTGGGGGGGGGGGTCCACTGGTGGAGGGGCCCAGTTAGAGCCTGGTGTGGGCTGTCTGCAGAGTCCCCTGGTGGCGGGGCCCGGGAAGTGGCCCCCGGCGGGTTGGGCAGAATCAGGAACATACCACCGGCAGGGTCACCTCAAGCTGCAAGGAGCCCGGCTGCCCTTAAGTAGGGTGAGGAGGAAGCCACCCAGGGGTCCTGCGCTTTCCAGGGCCCTGCTGGGCCCACACCGCTGTCCCCCTCATGCTGGGGACTGGTCAAGCTGGCCAAAAGAAATGGCCCAGTTCAGCGCTGCTGGTCCGCCCACCCCCCACCACTCACGCTGCTTTTGGCTTTGTACCGGAGCAGCAGGGAGGGAGCTGGAGGCAGTATGGGGCCTGTATGGCTCCCCCCGCACCATGCTGCCTCCTGCCCCCTCCCTGCTGCTCCTGCACAAAGCCAAAAGCAGCGAGAGTGGTGGGGGGTGGGCGGACCAGCAGTGTTGAAGCAGGCTGCCCTTTTAGCTGGCTCGCCTGGTCCCTGGCATGGGATGGTGGGTGCAGGGGCCTGCCCCTCCCCTGGGCCAGCTGGCCCCACACCACAGGGGCTGTTAGTGGGGCCCCTGGAGAGAGCAATTCGCCCAGCCCCCCCCAGGACGGCTATGGCAAGGAGGCAGCCAAAGAGCCACATGTGGCTCTAGAGCCTCAGGTTGCCGAGCCCTGAGCTAAATCAAGAAACAGCAACCAGGGAAAGATAAAGCAAAAAGGGGCACCAGACCTTTTAACAGATTCTTTGCTTTCAATGGGTCTATTTAGCAGGAAGCCATTCTAATGTGGATTTTTGAAGGTACTGAAGGGAGCTAAGAGCACAAGTCCTACTGTAAGTCATTCTAGGCCCACTTGAAAATCTCA
The DNA here is from genome assembly GCA_007922195.1 of Podocnemis expansa. NCBI lineage: Eukaryota > Metazoa > Chordata > Testudines > Podocnemididae > Podocnemis > Podocnemis expansa. The sequence goes on along the minus strand of ML682072.1, from coordinate 1,348,830 downwards.
CCTTAGTCCTGGCAAGGGGGTTCTAAGCCAACATTTTCAAAATTTTTTCTTGGGACCTAGTTGAAAAAAATCATGTATGTCTGTGACCCAACAATGACATCTTTGAGCAGTGCATTCCAGTCTTTTGGCAGTGGCAAAAGGGGGTGGCATGACCAAGTACTTCAGGGTCTGCAACCCAGTACTGGGGCCCAACCAATGGTTTGAAAACCACTGTATCTAAGCCAACAACTGGAGCATAGCTGGTAGTTGAGCCTATTGCATCAATTTGAGGAGTGAGGTGTGACCTAGAGACATCTTGTTGCTAACAGAGGTCACAAGGGGTTCATAGTTTTGTATAGGGATCTCGTGGGTTGGCTATAGGTATTAGTTCATCAAAGGGTCGCATGTAAGGTTTCTACTGAGGGGCATTGCCTGTAGCCCCCCGGGTCTTTGTAATCATTTCAAGATGTTTGTATGGATAATATTTAAAGGGTTACTTATCCACGCTGGAAATTATGTTCTTAAACCTTAACATTACAACAGGTGAGGTAGCCAGCAGGTGACATACCATAAACTGGTTCTTTTTAGGCAAGGGGTCACAGACATTTATCTGGTCATTGTATTTGTGTGCCTCAAGATGGATGCAAATTGAGATTGAGAAATCTACAAGAAAGGAATATATAGAGAAAAACAACCAGCAATGGGGGCATCTGGTTTATGAATAAGGATGGTCAGTAGTTCTGATATATACTTATGGATGCAAACAGACACCCTGGATCTCTTACTGAGGAGGCAAAATGATGGTGTGACTTGTCTCATGAATGAAAGATCACAGCCAAGTTTGGCTTTAAAGACTTTGGGTGTGCATTGCTCTCTAAGACATGAAAATATCTAGTTTCTAGAATGTGTGTTATGATGCTGTTTTATTTGTAGCCATTTGTTTTCAATACTTCTGCTTTCTCTCATGACTCTCTACACTTTGTTCAATCAGCTTTTATTTTTTCACTCTATCAAAGTGCTGTGTGTCAAGCAGAGCAGTGATCTGAAGTGGAACGGGTAAGCTGACTGCATCTTTAGATGCAGCAAGTCTGTGAATAATGCAGATCTCCAGTGGATCAGGCATTGGAGTCTTTGTATTGCTCAACTGTAGAGGTAGCAGAGCCTACTTAGTCTTAGAGGGGAGATTTGTATGGCCTGTGGTCTGTGGTGTTGGGGAACTGGATCACATTATTTGCAGTATAGTAAGTAACTCCTTCAATATTATCCAACTTTCTAGATAGGGTTGCCTGGCTTCCTCTTGCTGAGGGTGGACAGTGGCCTCACCGCCTTGAATACTCTCAGGAAGTCCCTCCCTTAGACTGATCACTTCATAAATATTTTTTAAATAGATGATGTATATGAGGTAATGTGTTCAAAATCCAAATTGAGCCAGTGGTACAATCCAGATCTGAGTCAATCCAAATATGACGTATGGTCAATCCTGCCTAGAAAGAAAGTGCTCTCAGCCATATATGATCTGAGGATGTGTTGTATACTGATAAAAGCACAGCATGGGAAGTCAGGATATCTGGGTTCTTTTCTCAGCCCACCACAATTTTCTTTTGTGACAATGGACAAGTCACATAGACTTAGATAGTTAAAGGTATTTAGTTCCAAAGGGGTGGCTGTGTTAGTCTAGTTAAGCAGAACAAGAAAGGAGTCCTGGGACACTTTTAAAGACAAACTAATATTTATTGCATGAGCTTTTGTGGGAGAAAATCCCACTCCTTTGGATATTTTGAAGATGGAGGACTTACAGAATGGGAGGAAAATAAATTCAGGGAAGTGTAAGTGTGAGGTGTTTTGTTTTCATCACAGTCAGTGTTGCAATGCCTAACTGACTTAGGAGCCTGCTACCCAAGTTTCATTTTCAAAAGTGATTAGGCATTTCAGAGCCAAAAGCCTATTGACAGTGCCTTTAAATGTATCTGGGCTGTCACCTTTTTTTGTCTTAGCTTGCCCTTCAAAAAATAAGACTAATAGCAACCTAAAGGGAAGGGTGTGCTCTAAGGTTTAATTTGTGTTTGCCTGCAAGCATTTGTAAATAGAAGTGTGAAGTATTACTTTATTTTAATAAATCTGTACATCTGCATTTACAATAGGCCAGGGAAAGACCTCTGTGTCGTCTGCATCTGCCAAACCCCACTTTGGCACTTAGGGAGGGCACGACAGAGTATCTAAGTTATCCCTATTTACCTAGAAATTCTGGTTTCTTTATTCAGCCTTATGACAACCTTGCCAAGTTCCAAAGGGGCAGCTGTGTTAGTCTAATCCAACAACAACAAAAAAAAAAGGAGTCCTGCGGCACTTAAAGACTAACATTTATTTTTCACAAGAGCTTTCGTGGGAGAAGATCCCACTTCGTCAGATGCTTCGAAGATGGGGGAACTTACAGAATGGAACGAAAATAAATGCAAGGGAGTGTAAAAAATGGGATCAGGTCATACTGCGCTGATTTGCTGTTACTGTATGACCTGATCCCATTTTTTACACTCCCTTGCGTTTATTTTCGTTCCATTCTGTAAGTTCCCCCATCTTCAAAGCATCTGACGAAGTGGGATTTTCTCCCACGAAAGCGCTTGCGAAAAATAAATCTGTTAGTCTTTAAGTGCTACAGGACTCCTTGGGTTTTTTGTTTTTTTATGACAACCTTGTCTGTTAAACTTGTTTACAGGTGTGACCTCCCTGATCACTATGGCTACATCTACACTTAGATGTTACTTCAAATTAACTTATTTTGAACTAATTAAATCAAACTAATAATGGTTAATTTGAAGGTAATTCAAAGTAACATGTCCCCACTAGAAACTCAGATTAAACTAGCATGTCCATGCACAGGACTTGCTCTTTCAATTTAGGAAGGGGGCACCATGCCCTCAAGAAGGGACACTCCCCCCCTCAGTCCCATAAAAACAGCAACTGACCTCAGCCCCTGTTGAAGCCCAGGCTCGCGATGTAACTGCGATGGACCGGCGCCACCCACCAAGGAGAGGGACACCAATTTCCAATAGAAAAAATTTTATAGTAGTCTCATAAAGGCATACAACAAAATAGCAACAAAAATGCCTGTGTGGGGGGAGTGAACAGCTACACAGTGAAAAGGACTATGCAAGCTACAAGTGGGATAATAAACAGCTATGTAGTAAAGGGACAATACTGTTACCAACTTTGCCCACCAACTCAGGGTATGCTCATTTGTTAGGGTTGCTTTCTCTTTGGGGAAAGTCACTTGTGTTTCTATAGAGGTGCGTCTGAGCGGACCAGGTCTATCAGCACTCTCAGCTGACCCCTTATGTGTCCCTGAACTCAGTAGGCTGGGTCACACAGCACTTCTCTGCTGCTACCCTTATGTGCCCCTGTACCGCACTAAACTAGGCTTGATTATGGATTTTGAGCAGGCTGGGTCACACAGCACTTTTCTGCTGTCACCCTTATATGCCCCTGGAGTCAATCAGGCTACTATCCCTATCAATGAGCAAACCTTACAGGATTGTGGGCATTAAGGGATCTTTGGCTAGGTAATAGAAGCGTTGCTGCAGAGCGATATAAAGAAACCAAGACCACAAAGGAGAGGGAATGACGTCTCAGAAGAGTCTGGAAACTGGCTTGATAACAAAAGGCATTTTATTGCTAGGTATCTAAAACTTGCACTAATAATAATAATTACAAAGGAGAGAAGAATACCCCAAAATACCCAGTTACAGCATTGATAAACATACAAGGAAAGAAAAACACCCAGCTACATTATTACCTAGATTCTACTGTACCAGGCCTAGAGAAAGAGTCATAATTAACAGAGAGAGAAGTTCGGGGGGGGGGGCTCACCACTCTGTGTAGCAGAAAGGTTTCCAGGTTGTGCAGATCAGGGTCAGAGGCTGGATGGAAAACAAAGCTCCCACAGCAATCAGCAAGGAAGAAAAGCCAAATCCTAGTGGAAATGATACAGCTTTAGATCCAAGCATCAGGACTCAGGACTCAATCCAGACTCACACAGGATTCAGATAGGATCCAATCAGGACTTGCACAGGACACACACTACACTACTGGATGTGGGTAAAGGTTTTTTATAAGGACTTGTTTATGTGGCCAATACACACTCCTGGCTGGGTGTTATGGTTCAGAGAAGCTCACAATACAGTCAGGTAAACTCAGTATTTTGGGTATCAATTATCATGTCTGTGTCTAGAATGGTCTGATAATTGCTGAGTTTGTGTGTGTTGGTGTGAGATCCCCCATCAGGCAATGCTTTCCTGCTTCTTCAATCCCAGAGTTCAGTGCGGTTCCTGCTTCTTCAATCCCAGGGTTCAGTGCAGTTCTTGCTTTGGAGCCTGGCTCTCCATAGTCAATGCAAATGAAGCTCTATTTACTGTGACTTTTGGATGGGTAGATAAGGATGTTTCCCATTTCCTACTGTTCTTGGTTTTCAGTTCAAGCAGAGGTTGGGGGATGTGGGATGGAGGAGGCACAAGCTGGATACTATGATCTGATTCCTCAAGAACACAGAGCTAACACGTAACAAGAAGGTACAAATGAAAACCACACAAACACCGCCTAAAGAAAAAAAAACTAGACTTATAAACAATGCATAAATGGAATTATAGAGAAAAGAAAAAGGGAAGAAAGAAACAAATTGAGAGAGGTAGAATAGCTGTACCAGTTTATAATACCTGTCCTAGCACTGTAGTGGAACCCAAAGCGAGGAGGCAGACCAGCTGCAGCATCCCAGTACATAATCGTTCAGCTGGGAATTCAAATACATCCAAAAGTCTCGCGGGCTGGTCGGGGGATCAGTCTGACCGGTTCGTGACGTGCCCTTTAGCGTTCGAGGGTGGGAGAACACTCAAGCCAACTGAGTCAGGGGCTTAAATAGTGTGCTGCATGGCCAGAGTATAAAATAGCCAATTGGAAGAGAAGTGCAGGTCAGGACCAATGATAAAACTGGGACCCCGGACAATGATCCCTCCTTCGTGGTGACGGGGGTGCAGAGAAACTGTTCAGGGGGATAGAAACTCACCCCCCCCCTTGATGACACAAGGCAAGGGGGGTAGAAACTCACCCAGGAAATCGAGGCCCATCAGGGGAGATCAATACTTAACACTCTTCCCCTTGAGCTGAATAGCCCAGAGATGAGACCCATCAGGGAGATCTATACATAACATTTCTCCCTATGAGCTCCATAGTCTAGAGAGCTACGTTGGGGGGGCGGGGGGGCCATGATGTCTGCCACCTCCGTTGACAAGCCCCCTGCCTACTCTGCCTGGTAAGAGAGAGAACGATGAGGTCATGGACCAAGCCCACCTTCTGCAGCTTGCCACCGAGGTGCCCAGCACCTGCTCCACACTCTGCAGTGCTCTTACTGCCTGGAGCATGCTCCTCTTTGACCCTGGCAGCACAGAGGCAGACCCCAGCACCACCACCATGCTGCCCTGCCCACTGCTGCGGCCACCGCGCTGCCCTCTGTGCCCTGTCGATTCTATGGGAAACCTGCAGCGACTGGTGGGAATGGATAGTCCTCACTGCATAGGACAATGACCAATGGCTGCAGAACCTGAGGAAGAGGAAGCAGACCTTCCTGGAGCTGGTCCATGAGTTCACCCCAGTCCTGCAGTACATGGATACCTGTCTGAGGACCACCCTCCCCATGGACAAGAGAGTGGCCATCACCCTCTGGAAAATGGCCACCCCAGAGTCCTACCAGTTCATCATACCACTTTGCGAACAGGAAGGCCACCATGGGGACCTCCCTTATGCAGGTCAGCACAGCCATCAACTGGGTCCTGCTAACCCATCTCATCACCCCAGGCAACCATCAAGGCACCCGTGATGGTGTCCATGCCCTCGGCTTCCCCAACTGCGTGGGCATCCTGCACGTGATGCACATCCCCATTTAAGCCCTGGAACACCAAGCCACAGAGTACAGGAACCACAAGGGTTACTACTGCATGCTCCTGCGGGCCATCATTGACAATTGGGGTATATTTACCAGGAGCGTCACTGGCGCCTGGCACATGGGGCCTGTCAAGGCTGTTTCCCCACTCTGGCACTCTGAGTGCAGAAGGTGGGGGCCCGCAACAGGCCAGAAAAGCCACTGGCCTTAAAGCCTGGTCTTAAAACCCTCCAAGGACTCCAGTTCCTGGCCTTGGAGTGGTATCACTGCCACCACCCAAATGCAAAAAAAACCCTCTTGAAACCCAGGAAGGTGCACTTGGGAATTCCTTCCTGTGAGGTATCCTCAATCACTTTTATTCCTCCCTCAGGAAAGTGACTGAACTCCAGCTGCAATATGAGCTGGACTGGAACAAAGTCCTCTTTAGTAGCTGCCTGTGCAGTCTGAGGCATGTGCACACAAACCTCTTGCCCTTCCAGGACATAGAACCAGAACTTACTTAAAAGGTAAAATCTTTAATCAAAAAGAACAGACAATAAACACAGAGAGTTGCTTCTCTGGGAATTAACTTAGGTAGTTACAGGGTAGTGGGAGGGGGTACATGTGCTCAGCACAGAGAAATCCAAAAACAAGCCAAAAGCAAAGAAAATACCCTGCCTGCATCTAAATAAACATTCCCTGTTCTACTCACACCTCATCAGTAACAAACTTAACTTATCTCTGGTAAGGATGTTGCTGGATTCTTCCTCAGGCCCCTCTGGCCTCCTCCTGATCCTTCCAGGAGCTCTGCTATATCCAAACAGGCCCAGGCCAGACTGCTATTCCAATTCAAAACCCTGCACTTTGTTCCTGTTGGCTGTCCTGGGACTCACTGACCAGAGTGTTAACCCCTTCCTCCCCAAGGGTTATTACAGGGCCCATGCCCCATATGCTGGCTCCAGTGCCCCGGGTCCTGGCTGGTCCCCGCCTCTCCCAGTCTCCAGCTGGATCGGGCTGGAGAACTGGGACCCAGCTGCCTGTGGCAACGGCGACCACTTCCAACCCCTTCAAAGGCCATGGAACCCCGTGGCCGCGGCTGCGACTCGCCGCCCTGTCCCCAGCTGGGGGCAGGGCCTTGACCTGTGCCCCGGGTCATTCCCTGGGGCAGCAATGCCCCTGATATTTACCAACATCTATGTCAGCTGGCAGGGGAAGGCCTGTATAGGCACATGCAAGCAGGCACCTTCTTCCCCCCACATGACATCACCCTTGAAGCCATGCACGTGCTGCTCCTCCTCGTTGAGGATGCTTGCCTACACATTGCTACCATGGCTTATGAAGCCATACACGCCACCTGGACACCAGCAGGGAGCTATTTAATAGATGACTCAACAGGTGCCATCAGGTGGTGAAGCATGCCTTTGGGTAGCTCAAAGCCCAATGGAGCGTCTCTGCTGTTGCACCTCCACCTCAAACAGGAGACCATCCCCAAGGTTGTCAGTGCCTGCATCATCCTGCACAACCTGTGCGAACTGCAGGGAGAGAGGTTCCCCTACATCCGGGAGGCAGAAGTGGAACGCATTGCCAGGCTCTCTGACCAGCCCAAGACCATGCCCCAGACAGAGCAGGCTCACATGAGAGCAGCAAGCATCCTGCAGGCGCCGATGGACCTGTTCCTCAGCAAGGAACATAGAGGGCTGGGCCTGCCACCAGGCACCCTCAACTCTCCCATCCAACCCATGCCTACCCCCCCACACCCGCCCCCCCATCCCCAAGCCAATAAAAATAACAAGATGCACGGTAACAGTTTAATGGGTTTATTTACAAAGGGAGGGGGAGGTTGGGGCAGTGAGGGGGGTTGGAATGTGGCGGAGACCTGGGGACATGGGGGACAACTGGGGAGAATGGGGTGTAGGAAGTTCATGGTGGGGGGGGAAGTGCCAGTGCCAGGAGGGCATGCCCTGGCCTTCCCCAGCCTTCCCTGCACCCACCCCGGGTCTAGGGGCACTGGCAGTGAAGGATGTTGGGGTCCGTGGCAATGTTCCCTCTAAGTTGCACGGCTGCACAGCCCCTAATGCTGCCTGATGCAGGGAAGGCTGCCAGCTGCGCACAGCTAGCAGCTGCAGTCAGAGAGACTCTGTGCTGGGAGTTTTTAAAACTACTGCTCAGAGTCAGCTCTCACTGAGCCAGCGCAGATGCTCTGCGCAGGCTCAGTGAGAGCTCCGCCGGCCAGAGGAGTGGGTGGGGGTCTGGCAGTGCCGCTCCAGCGGCCAGAGAAGGGGCCCCTAACCCCCGCCCTTTCAACTCCTGGGGGAGAGAATGGGGGCCGGAGGGTCTCTGCCCGCCTGCCTGCCCGGCCTCACCGCAGCGGGGTGGAGCAGCCAGCCCAGCCTACCCTCAGCTGGCCATGCTTCTCCAGGGGCGGAGGGGCCAGCACTGAGCTCCGGCATGCGGGGTCGGGGCCCTGAAGTGGCCAGCCCCACTCTCAGAGAGTTTGGGCCGCTTTGCCCCCGGACCCGCAGGCCATGGAGCAGCCCCATTCGGGCCAGGGGAGAGGAGGGGCGGGGGTGAAGCGGCACAAACTCTTTGGGAGTGGGGCAGGCCGCTCCAGGGCCCCAACCCCCATGCTGGAGCTCAGCGCCAGCCCCCACTGCACCCTGGCGAGGCACAGCCAGCTGGGGCTAGGCTGGGCTGGCTGCCCTGCTCCACTGTGGTGAGGCTGGGCAGGCAGCAGAGCTTGGGGGGGGGTGGGCCAGGATTGGGCCATGGGAGGGCAGGATCAGGCCTGAGTGCGGGAGGGGCCGCGCATCAAGCAACACATGTTGTTCAGCTGCGTTGGCCCTTTAGAGGGAACATTCGTCCCTGGGCTTGGCTCCCTCAGGCGCACGAGGGGCAGGCTGGTCAGCCAGCCAGCCAGCTCAGGCTGCCTCCTATGTCCTGCTGGGCCATGCTCATTGCCAGAAAGATGTGGCTCTGGTGCTCCAGCACAGTGGTCCAGTGCTCGTCCAGCCAGATAGATCACCTGAGCAGACGTATGGCGGCTGCCTGGTGAGCTCAAACCTGCTCCCTTCAGGCCCCCTCGCCCTCTTTGGTCCACTAGCCCAGCTGGATGAGGTCCAGGAGGAGGTTGTCCTGGGTGTGATGGACCCTCCTCCTCCGCCCAGTGGTGTATGGCAGGCTACCTGGGACAGCACAGCAGGTGGCTACACGAGCTGTTGGAGGGAAGCAGAGAACAGGGTTAGTGCCATCAGCTTGCTAGCTATGCAGCCGAACAGCAGCAAGCAGCTGTGCCTGGACTGTCCCCGTGCTTCCTGATCCGTGTCTTGTGGGTGGCCCCCAAAGGTATGTGCAACCATGCTGTGCTGCCTGGGACAGGTGCAGTGCCCACAGTGGCAAGCAGCAGACACCCCAGCCCTGCGCCTGGGGCTTCTCCTGAGGCCACATGCCAGTGGTGTGGGCTACATGCTGTCTGCCCCCAACGCTGACACTTTAGGTTCCCCCAACCCCTTCTGCCAACAGGCCCCTGCCCTGCTTGGATCTGGGTCCCCCCTGCCACACAGTCCCCAGCCCCTCTGCCCCATGGGAGGGCCTCCATGCCTCCCCTGTCCCATGTCCCCCTGCACTGCCTGTGCCACAGGCAGGCCCAGCCCTTCCTGCATAGGGAGAGCACTCACAGACGAGTGCTACAGATGTCTGCCATGACATCCCCTCCCTGGCATCCTCCTCCATTGGAGGGGGTGGCTCCTCTCCCTCCTCCTGCACCTCTAGGTTGGCTGGTCCCTCCTCTGGGGTGGGGAAGAGCTCCACGCTGGCAGCTGGGACACCTGATTTTGGGGTGTCCTCCAGCCCACTGGTGTCCTCAGCATCTGGGTGACATCTTCCTCCAAAGAGCCCCCCCTCCTGGGGTTCAGCCACAGAGGGAGGCTTTGCAGAATGGATACTCCTGGCTGTGAGGCCAGTAGGCTCCCCACCCAGGAAGGTATGGAACTGCCCAAAAGAGGGGCAGCTGGTGGCACGTGCTTCCTCCCCTGGCTCCACCTTGCCTCCCGGACCCTAGTGTAGTCCTGGTGAAGGGCCTTTATCTTTATTTGCACCTGCTTGGTGGTATGCTGGTGCCCCTGGGCAGACATAGCCATGGCTCTATCTGCGTATATGTCCTGGTTACAGTGACTATCCCACGACCAGAAGAGGAATGTCCTCAGTCCCCCATATTGAGAAAAGGCTGAGGACCTCCTGGTGGCTCCAAATGTGATGCCTGCACCGGCTCTGGCTAGCAGTGGTGGCCTCTGCCATGCTGCACAGGCTGCACACAGCAGGCTCTTCAGACAGGGTTTTCCCCTTGAGAGTAGGAAGGGGCTGTATCCAGGGCAGGTGCTTCCTTCTTCCTGGTGCCATGCACCCTGGGGAGGAAGAAGGTCAAACAGCATTTAAATTCAAACTAGCCATTAGTTTGAATTAACACGGCGTTTCTTCAAAGTTAAGCAAAGTTTTATAATTTCAAAGTAAGCAGTCATTACTTTGAACTAAGGAATTCCTCAGTTTGAAGTAATGAAAGCCAATGTAGCCATGCATTAATTTAGTTCAAATTAATCCTTGTTAATTTGAACTAAATTGTAAATGTAGACATAGCCTATGAGAGAAGGCTCTCTTACACCCTCCACCTTTCTTTCCATCTTTTGATTGTCACTGCTGCGAAGTGCCCAGAGATGCAGGACTGAACTTACATTTTCTTCCCTTTGTGTTTGGTTTTCTCCAAGCAACTCCTCCACTGGAGCAAGTGGAGTCTTAAACCCTCAATACTGAGAATCATCTTCAGTGAGATTTGGTACAAAACATGATAATGTCAGAGATTGCACAGAGTGATGAAACTATTACAGAGATGGAATGAAAAGGTGTCTGGCCTACACTGACATCCTGTGAGACTGACAAGGGGGCATGGATCCAGGATTAGGACTCATGTGCTGCTGTAATCTGTGCAATAAAATTCCAGGATTGTCATTGTGGGTGTCATTCTGATGCCTAGAACATTTGTTGAATTGTGTGAAGAGATGGAAACAGCTACAAGGCTGGCTGACAGCTCTTTTTATTTAGAGTACCAGCAGGTTGTCTCATTCCTAGTACTTGCATTCTGTTACTTGTCTGATGTTTAAGTTCTCAGCCATTTTCACCTTTTTGACACTCTACAAATTCCACGTGTAGGAGACCATGGGCCTTTATCTACGACAGATCATTGTTAATAAAAAAAAACCCAGGCTACTTGTGGAAATACCAGGGGGTGGGGGGGATGAAGATTCTTTGACGATTGACCTCATATCAGAGCTTTCAATTTGGGAACGGAGCTGGACATAGACCCTACTGAACTGTGATTATTAATGCCAAACCCATTATCCCTTGGGGAATCTGTAAGGAGCCAGAGATCTTTGCCCCAAGTCCATGTATTTTGTTTTCTAGCATCAACAGGACCTTAGAGGCGTATCAGTGCTGAAGACTGGGAGCAAGTCACTCAGCACAGGTAGACAGACTCACTCTAGCATGCCTTAGCAGGCTAAAAATAATGTGGATGCTGCAGCTTGGACTGCCATTTGGCCCCTCTCAAGCCTAGAGGGCCAGGTTTGATTGACTGCCCACTCTGCACCCTGAGCTGCCATGTCCTGCTGCCATTTTTAGTTTGGTGGTTTGAGCCAAGCTATGATGAGTCTGTCTATCCAGGCTGTGAAGCTAGCTTCCTGCTGAAGTGTCGACATACTTTAGGTGTCTCAGCCACCACTCTATGCATATCCCTCCCAGATTCCTGTTACCAGGTGCAAGTAGCTACTCACGTACTTGGAAAATACCTTAAAGTCTTTAAGGCATGATTTGAGGACTTTAATAACTCAGTCCTAGTTTAGAGGTTTATTACAGGAGTGGGTGGTTGAGGTTGTGTGGCCTGCAGGGTGCAGAAGGTCAGGCTAGAAGATGATCGTATTGGTCCCTTCTGACCTTAGAGTTTATGCATCTGTGAAAACGGACAGATCAGTGGGGCTCGTTTGGATTTTGATATGTTCTTAATGGAGCCAACACCTTCTCCCACAGATAAATCTGGCCCCAGAAATGCTCAGATTACTTGGTGATGAGACACAGATGCAGTTTCATTGGAAGAGGAAGGAAGGCTTCTTGATGTGTCAATACCGAGACCAAGCCATTGAACTCTCAGCCAGTCATTTAGAGTGACCAATCATGTCAGGAACTTGTGCTGTACTATCTGCTGCCAACATTATTGAGCTTCAGGGATACACAGACTCCCTTCTTTTTATGGCAGTGTTTGTTTTAACCTTGTTTGTTGAATAATATTGGTTAATTTTACTGAATCGTCCCCACTAGTTCCTAGTGGATTTTGAAATGACCATTTGTTTTCTTTGTGCTGATTGTGAACTCCCACTTGAGCATCAGCAGAGGGAGCACAAAGCATAAGACACTGTTTTTGTATGAGTCCTACTTTAATGAGTTGTTGTTTTTGTTTTTTTTTTTTGTTTTGTTTTGTTTTGTTTTGTTTTTTTAAACTAAGGCTAGTAAGAATTCAGGTGCCATTCTCCAGAAGCTGAGGTCAAGTTAGATCCAAATGGCTTGAAAGTGTCTCTTTGAACTTGCAGAGGGTGGAACAAATTTCAGATAGGACACAACCTGAAACCTAGATAGCTACAATCAAAAACCCATATGTTAATTTCAAGCTCCATCACAGACTGGGAAATATATCATTTGCCAAATAGAAAAGGACCAAAATGGTAAGAATGAAGCCATAACTCAGCATCCGGAAAAGTGCTACACACATTAGAGAGTACAACTCAGTGAAGATAATACAGTAGTAAAGACAAAGTCTGGTCTGTATCTTAACAACAACAGCCTTGCTTGTGTTAACAGATTGTGCAACTGTATTGGCATAAAATGAGCTCCATCAATGGATCTCTAATTATGAATGCTTGGAGGTCCTGTGCATGCTACAGAGAGTCAAGGAATGGAACCCAGGCATCCAGACTCCCTGGTGTATTCTCTGATTCCTTTCTCTCTTAAACAGCAGCATAAATATCTGTCTGAATAGAGAGGTAGGAGAACAGCAATTCCCACCAGTATATTGGTTATTAAGATGTTCCCCTTCCATCCACTAGAAGGCTCTGTGTCTGGCCTTATTTCATCAGGTGCTAAGAAGTAGTGAAAGAGACATCTCTGGATTAATAATAATGATAATTCCAAGTTGGTTTACAAAGGTCAGTATCTTTATCCCCACTGTATGGATGGGGAAACTGAGGCACAAGGAGAGAAGAGAGTTTCCTGAAGGTCACTTATCAGGCCATGTGCCTTGAGAACCCAGATCTCCCTACATGATCACTCCCACCTCAGCATAGTACACTCACTTACCCTCCTCTCCCTCCCACTTCAAGTGCAAGGTGCTGTGCACTGTGCTTCCTGCACAGATGAAGAAATTGTCTGCCATTGGTTCTTGCCATTCTCCAGCTGACTTGCAGAGCAGAGCTCCATTCCTGAGAGCTGCGCCCTGGGCCTTCTTGAGATTGTTGTGGAAAATTACTAGGAATGGCATTACCCAAGAAACCAAGGCACTCGGACCACTTTTAAAACACTTCATTAATGTCATTGACAATTCCAGCAGGTTCCTGAGATTAGCATGTTTCTATTTTTGAAGAGTTATTTCTAACGACGGCCTGCCAAGCAGGGCCAGCAGCTTCAGTAATCTTTCTATCAGGGCTGGCAGGACACGCTGTGGTCTTTCACCTTGCATTAGCCTCTGTGAATTCTTGTAGCTTCAGCACTTCCCTGCTGCTCCCCTGCACCTTGAAAAAAATCATTCATCACATTTTATAGTTAGCCCTGCAGGAAGATGAAAGTCAGTTTCATGCCAGTGCTGGGGACTGCAAGCACCAATCTTCAGGCATGGCTAAAATGAGTTTCTTACTATGGCTAGGCAGAATTCTGACCATGATGGGAATTCTTTTAAAACATTCTGGATCTTGGGGAGGGTCTTCTTCTGTTGGGGCGAGTTACAGAGTACAGTATATGTTGTTGTAATTTGACTGCAGATCATACATTCAAACAAATGCATCACATGGGACTCAGTTTCTCAGAGGAAGCACACCAAGCCTTTATGACTGCAAAGCAAAAAGAGATGAAGCCTATCTTGAAGAAGGAGGGTTACACAGGTAACCCACCATTCTTCTTCAAGCTCTGCTTGCATCATTCAGTTCTAGGTGACTGTAGCTAGAAGGCATGGCCCTCCTCAGAGAGAGCCCAGAAAGCGCTGCAAAATGACTGGGGGGGGCGGAGCCAGGAGGGGACTGTCAATCAGCCCAGAAGTGGAGGGGCGGGACAGGAAGTATAAAAAGGGAGGCAGGTAGCTCAAGTTCAAGCCAGGTCAGTGGAGGGGAAGAATATAGGTCTACCTGGACCTGGACCCTGTCCCTGTGGAGGAGCTGGGCTTTGGGCCTGGGCCCATTGGCAGTGACTGGGGCCCAATGCCCAAGCCCTGGGCTGCCCCACACCCACAGGAGGAACTGCCAGTAGGGAGGCTGATGAGTGGTTCTGAGTTGGCACCTGCTGGGGACCCTGAACCCCAACCTATCTTGTGTGACTTGGAAGAGCTACCTCTGGCTGCTGAAGACCCTAAACTGCTGCCTGTGACCTGGAGGAGTTACCCCTTGTAGAAGAACCTGGTGGACTCCCTGACTTGCCACTGCTCAATGAAATGGAGGGGTTCTTCAATCTACCTGTGGGGGACTACCCTGAGGAGACAGACAGTGACGTATGGCTGGAGCTGGGAACTAGGGGTGACCCAGGGGAGTGTGAGACTCAACCCTCTGTGGGGGGCCACACTGCAGGGGCAGTGTGTTGTGGCCTGGACCCCACTGACCCTGACACCAAAGCCCTGGGCCCTTTTGGGGACCTAAGCTGGGACACAATGGAGTGGAGAGACCCCACACCTCTGCTGATCCCATTCCCTACCCTGAGCCTCCTCACAGCTTGCAAACTTTACGGTGACACCGTTAATCTCTAGATCCCTTAAAAGACATTGTTGGTGACTTTGTTTGAGCCCTGCCAAGAGGCTAAAGACTTGAGGGTTGTGGGACTTTGCCCAGTCCAGGGGTCAGAGACTTGGTAGCCCTGCCCTGTGCTGGGCTGGTGGCTGGGTAGCCTTACCCAGGGCAAGAAAATAAAGACTTGGTGGTCTTGCCCCTGAGCAGGGACTGGAGACCCTGGCAGGCTGCCACTCCTCCTCCCAGAGGCAAAAGGGGCCCTGTTACAGTGACTATTAGCAGTACTTTGGATGGTGGGTGGACTTAAATTTTCCCTGCCATCAGGATGGCTACACTCAAAGCAGCATCCCCAAACTAATGGTTGGGCAATAGAACAGTGGGTTGTTAAGCCTACACTGACAAATGCACTACTGACCTGCAGCTCCTTCTGGGAGAAGATCTGCATGAGAGATTCCAAAGAGGTTATCTGTTTGTTTATTGGGAGAGCTGGAGGCTCTCGTAGGAGGGTGACCTTGACTCATTATGGATGCCCTCACTATTAATTATCAGCTGATCCAGCAAAGGAAATTGTCACCAGCAATGTCCCCCTATCCTGCAGTGTGGCAAATGTTTGTAGCATCCCAAAAAAGGGATGTGGCTTCTCCATCGTCAATAGTCTGGGTTTAGTCACCTCTACATGTGATACATTGGTCTTGTTCTCTGCCTCCAGAATTGATAGGACACCCCAGGGGGATGGGTGTCCTGCTCCAGGGGGGGGAGGACATGTAGGTATGACATCCACAGATCTGAACAGAGAGGCCATTATCCTGCTCTATAGCTATTCAAAGGACCTTCGGACACCCAAAGGGACCCCAGTGGTCATGGCTACCTGGAGAAAGAAGGTGGGGGCTCCAGGTGGACCCCACCAAGTGAAATAATCCTTCCTACTAACTATTGCAACAAGGTGAAGGTCCCCTAGAAACAACTCCCATTCTGAGTTCTGGAAAAGAACTCGAGCCCCTTATGGAAAGAAGGAAGCAGGTTGGGCTAGGAGGATGGAGTGAGACAGAAGACTGGAGGAAAGGCAGAGGGGCAATTGAAAAGATCCCGTTGTACTCCATCTCCTAGGGTCATGAATGAGGGTGGGTATGTGTCAGAAGGATCCCCCATCCTAGGTCCTAGTGGTTACTCATGCAAATTGGGTAGCTGGTTGTGGGTTTTCCCTCACTCTTCTTCTCCTTTCCTTAGAAAGGGAACAGAGGAGAAAAGGGCTACCTTTACAGCCACTGGTCCAGGGGAGGTAGCTTTGTTTTTGGTATGTGCCTACTTTCCTCAGCTGAGGAGGGCTTGGTAGGCATGCAGCTCCTATGTGAACATTATTGCTTGCTTGCCCCAACCTACAGATAGTAAGGTGGTAAAGGTCTCTTGTACCAAGTGAGTGGTATTGTGTTGGAGGCAGCAGATTAGAGCTGAGAGAAGGGTTTGCAGTGTCAACTGTTAGCTGCTTGAGGTGATCTGGGATTAACAGTATGACACCCACATTTGCCCCTTAGTTACAAAGGGATTTTGAGGGTTGGGGGTGTGTTTGGGGAAGGTACGTGTCCCTTCTTCCACAGGAAGAAGGTGATCTCCATTGATGAACCCACTCTGTGTTCCGCTAGTAGGTTAGAAAATGGAGTAATTCTGGATTGGAAATGATGCAGGGAGACTGCTGAGACATAATAATCCCTTTGTTAGGGTGTAAGACACCATTCTCCTGTGCCCGTTGGGGGGAATGAAGCAAAGAGTGTTGGCGGGGGGATCCTGTCTTGGGTTGTGCTACCAACGGTAGACTAGGCTCGCCTGGGTTGGTAGAGGGGCTTCAGACCACTTCCTAAAGGCTGAGGGTGACCCTGACAGGGAAAGGAGGGGGTGGGTGCCCCTAGGGCAGACCTTATGGGACATAACCTTTCCCCTTTGACCAAACTTGGGCAGAATCCACCTCCCGACGTAACAAAAATGGGGAGAGGGGAGCAGGAAAGGCCCACCCATGTTAGCAAGCTTCCTACCATGTGGAGGTGGGTCGTGCTGCTGGGTTTACAAATCCCCTGGGAGGGGGCAGTCCAGTTCCTCGTCTGGGTATCAGCCAGAGCTTTTTGTGGCCTGAGGCCTTCTAAGGGGACCTTTCTCTTATGGGGCCAGAGTTCTCATCGGGCTTCCCACTGGGGAGCCTGGGCCCTGATCAGGAATAGATAGAAGGAAGATAAGACAGCAGCTGGCTGGGCTGTCAGGAGGAGAACAGGGACAAGACCCCCTCCTGCCTGACTGTTGGATTGGCAGGAATCAGTGTGTCCCATTGGCCTGGGGCTACTAACAAGGTTTGCCCTATGGAGCAGTGAGCCATTAGTTGACTGTATTGCTTATGGGGGGAAGAATGGTCATCCCTGGGAAAAGGGAGGAGGAAAGAGGTCACTCTCCCCTTGTAGGGCTCCAACAAACCTTTGAGAGGTTCATGGCGGGGGGGGGGGGGTCAAAGATGAGGCAACCATTGGGCAGCTGCATCCTCGTACAGCTCTGCATACGTTAATACAACTGCCCTGTGGCCCTTCCCCTGGAAGGGAAGGTGATGAAAGAGGAGGCCTATTGCCACTCGCTCCTTAACCCACAAACTGCATACTCAGGGGGGGGGGTCTCTCCAGAAGGTGAAGGAGTTCTTGATCCCTGTGTGCCCCACTCTCTGTTGCTGCCATATGGGGAGGATCCCTGGTGCACCTGCTGCTGTGACTACTGGAGGGGCACAAACCCCAGGTCAAAGAGCAGATACAGGTCCCCCCAAAGGGCTCAACCTCCATGCCCAAGTGTGCTGTCATCTGGTGGAGGAAGTCATAGTGGGTGCTGGGGTCCTCCCTATAAGACCATGGCCGAGGATTCACGGTCTCATCCAGGCTGCTATCCCTCAGCTCAATGGTGCTGTGGGTGGGCACCTCTTCGGAGGACCTGGGTGAGAGGGACCAGCTGTGAAGGAGGTATCAGGGAGGGCCTGGTGGTGGCAGCCCTTCACAGCTGGGATGGGCAGGTGAGTGTGGTGCCAGTTCCCAGAGACTTGGAACTGCCTCTCCCACAGTGCCAGCTAGGTGTAGTTTGCACCATGGAAGCAGCTCTTGATACTGCTGGTACTGGGGTGGATGGCACCAGTGAGGCAGTAGGGCACTGATGTGGTGAAGGGGAGAGCTTACAGGAGTGTTTCAGTTGTTGCCCCCTCAGTGCTGGAGAGGAAGTGAGTTGCCTGTGTCCTGGCTTGGTGCCAGGGAAGCACAGGTCTCCAGGGAAGGAGAAGATCCTCAGGCCTCTTTATGCTCCAGTGCCCTGTGGTGTGGAGAAGCCGGCAGTGGTGGGGTAGGTGGCGACTGGTGCTGCTCTGGAGCAGTCTATCACCCTGAACAGAAGGTGAGCTTCCCTTTCGGCTTCAGTGGCCTCAGATGTGGGCATGGGCAGAAGCACTTTTGTGGCTTTGAAGACCTCCAGTGTGGATGGCACCGGGATGAGCTCTGGGCCTTGTCCCCCAGAGGGGGTTGGCTGGAGTGGCACTAGTGCTTCAGTGATGAGGTCTTGATGCCGAACATGGTTTCCTGTGCTCATTGGGGGAGCAGCGTTGAGAGAGCCATGGCACTGACTTGGCACATGGTGCTGGCAGCTCTATGGAAGTGCTTGATGTACAGAGGCTAGGCTGCAGTGTTTACTCCATAGCCAGAGCACAGCACCTCTGCTCTCTGTCCTTCAAGAACTTCTGTCAGTCCTTCAAACTGATTAAGCATTTGCATGCCCAGTGAGGTTCACCCACACATTTAAGGCACTTCTCTTGGGGGTCATCCCTCAGGAAGACCTTGCTGCAACTCACACAGGGTTTGAACCCTGGCATGATGGGTGGCAGGTGGGACTAGTGTTCAGGCTCCGGCTGCGAGGACTTGGTAGGAGCAGGATGATGTCCATGAACAGGTCTTTTACTGTGAATGGAAGGCTCATAAACAGAGTGGAATGAGAGGCCCTTGCACCAGCGCAAGGAGTGGGCCGTTCTGTAACGGTCACTTGAGGGCAGAAAAAGGAACTGAGGAGGATCAGGGTTAGGGCCATATATAGATATAGCAGCGGAAGTGGCCAGAGGGAGCACTGGCCACCAACCCTTCTCTGGCAGGCTAGGGAAAAAGTTTCTGGCCAATCGTGTGCTGTGGCATGTACATGCCTAGAACTGAATGAGGCGAGCAGCGCTTGACAAAGAACTCCCTTCTCTTCTCCCTGGGATCAGAAGAGAAAAGGCTTCCTATATTAAATCTCTGCCAAATAAATCACCATTTGGCCTAAGAATGAGCATGAGAACTTTCAGCCTTAACAATCTTCCCCTTCCCCATGAGCAGGGGTAAAAGTATAATTTGGTGGGCCCTCCCTATGGCATGGATCCCCAGAACCCACTCCTGAAAGACACACACACCTCCCCTCCAAAGCCCTTGCCTCTACTATTTGCATGCTGCCTGATCAGCTGGAAGCTACTTCCTTCACAAGCTGCTCCACCCTGCAGGGGTGTGATTCAGACACTCCCATCTTGCCTCAGGTCTCTGGTGGCTGGGCTTAAGATAGAACAGGGTTAAAGGTGGAGCCTCTAGAATGGTGTGTTCTGACTGCTCATGCTATTTTTAGGGGGGCTCTGGAACATAGTGTTCAAGTGCATTCCTTTATTTTTAAGGGCCCCAGAATGCTGCCAGCCTAAAAATAGGGGCCCTGGAACTGTTCTGGTGCATTCCTCCTTACCTTAACCCCTGCCCAGAAATAGTAAATGAGAATCCCATCATGGGCAATGACTGTGCTGTACAATTCTGCTGTGATACTGTAATAAAAGGACTGATGGAAGAAAAGCAAAGAAGTGCTAAGAAGCCAATCCACATAGGATCTCAGCTTTGCAAGACCCCTCCAAGTGGAGACAGATGTTTCATTAGCCACAGGCGAACTCTGGGCTTGTTCCTTGGATATAGTGGAAGCATATGGAGAATTACAAGAAGAAAAAGAAAACAAAAGAGAAAATCAAATACCAGGGCTGAACTCATCAAATAAAATTCTGCCCCAAGTTCAGACCAAGAAATTTCAAAATGACTGTGCAAAACTACCATGGAAAAACAAACACAAAGCCAGCTCCTCAGCTGCTGTAAATCATTATAGGGTTGGTGGAGCTGTGACAAATTTACATCAGCTGAGGATCTGGGTCTCAAGGCCAGGAACTTATAAGAACAGCCTGGATCAGACTTATGGGCCATGTAGCCCAGTATGCTGTCTCTGATGGGCCAATGACAGATGCTTGAGGCACTAGCTCTGGCTTGACTCTCACACTGCTACTTACTTACTAGATCATCTTGAGTAAGTCACTTAATTGCTCTGTGCCTTGGTTTCCCTAGCTGTTGGCCAGGATTAAGAGTGATCCCCTTCTTCACTCCCTCTATTCTTCAGAAGGATAGTAAGTTCTCCTTTGTAAATGCCACTAGCCAACTGGAAGGGGAATCAGTCCAGCTTCTGATGGAAAAAGGGGGAGGAAACACCCAAGTCAAATGTCATGGAGTTTCCTGGCCCTGAGTAAAGACTTCAGTAGCCACCTTCATTAGAGCAATTAATGCCTCTCGGCTAAGAGAAGCATCTGTCTCTGTTCCAGATCATCCAGTTTTGGCACAAGAGGCATTATAGAGAGTTAATGATTGAAGATCAGTGTTGCAGCCAGCACACCTGGGGTAGGTGGCTCCTGGGAAGGTCAGGTGGCAGGTTACAGCCTGGGTTATAATGAATTTAAATTACTATGCCATTTTCAATAGAATCTTTACCTAAAATCACTAGAGTCACACAGCCCCCCAGCAACTATGAGAGACTTATCTTTGCTACTGCTTGAAACATGTAGAAGTCAACAATGGCTGCTGCAGGGCCCAAAATCTACTTGTTGTTCTGCTGGGGGGGGGAGGGGGTATTATGTGGTGGTATACACACTGGATACAAGAGGTGGGGGTGTTCAAACATCAAATGAGAGGCTAACCCCCCCACATAACCCTTCCATTAAAATCTTTTGATTTGGGGGTCAATTGCATGGTTTTGGGGAATTGGCAATACTGGGAAAGTAATTTGACCAAGGTGACTAGCATGTAACTGGGCAAGCCAGGAATAAAATGCAGATCTACTGACTCTCAGCCTATTAGACCATGCTGTGTCCCTTCCAATATTGTCTACTGATTTATCCTGTTCTGTTCTAAATAGCGCAAGCAGTGGGAATGTCCACTGTGATTCTTAGAAGCTCCTCTGCAATGTAAATTCTGAATGGATGTCGTTACAGTGGGAGGTGTGATCTGACACTCCCAACAGTGTAGGATTGATTTTTTTCATGTTCAATTGAGCATCAATAAAACACACTCATTCAAACCCCGAAGTCACCAGAATTTGACCTTTTAAAACCACCCCAGCAAGTACTGTCAATGCAGCACATTGGGGAGGCCCCAGTAAATAGGTGTTAGGAAGTTGATGAAAGAAGTGCAAGTTACTGTACATAGTTCATACATCTGCCATCAACTTTTGCCAAAATCTTGGTCAGCATACACCAGGTTTGAGGATTCATGTTAGTGTACAGTGTGAGTTAAATTCCCAAAGGTTGGTAAACAGCAAATGAAAATAATGCAGGGTCCCTGTTCATAATTAATGGAGTGCATGCTCACAGGCTTCCTTGTCAATATAGAAAAAACAGTTTTTCAATGACTGTTCAATAATTGCTTTTGAGACCAGGCTAAACTACATAAATCAGAGGAGTAACTGCATCCATTCCTGATGGCTCCTCAATATATGCCTCTTCCTCAAAGGTTTTCAAAGGAAAAGCCACGAGAGCAGGGGTCTGCAACCTGCAGCTCTGGAGCCACATGTGGCTTTTTGGCTGCCTCCTTGCAGCTCTAAGCCACCCTGTGGGTGGCATGCTCCTTGTTCTGCCCCACCCCACCCCCTGCCACCAGGGGACCCTGCAGACAGCCAGCACCAGGCTCCCCCCACCACTGGGGGACCTTGTGGGGGGCCAATTCCCAATTCCAGGGCCCTTCCACCAAGGGACCTGAAGCAAGACCCAACTCCTAGCTCTCAAAACACTTGGTTATTGAAGGAATTTTTTAAAATGCTTCTTATCTTTTGGGTTGCTGACCCCTGCACTAGAGGATATAAACAAGCCAAAGGCTAGCTTCTCATGTCACTCATGCCAGTGTAAATCAGGTGTATGCTAGTGGAATGGAGATGAGAACTAGGTCCAAATTGTACCACTCCAAGCAAGATCACTATGTGCTCACTCTTACAGTAGTGTAAATGTGGAGTAATTCCAGTTAAATCAGTGGAGTTGCTCCTGATTTATACCTGTGTGGATGAAAACAGTCTTGCACCTGGTCTCTGATCAGGTTTCTAAAGGTCTCGCCTACCTCTTTGATATTTACTCACTGCTCTGTCGTATCCACTGAAACACAGGTACTGCTTCCAGTTACCATCACTGTGAATCCAACACCTGCATCCAAGGACAGTCCTTGGCCCATGTGCTCCCCAGGATAGAGATCATAGACTAACTTCTAATCTCAGTTACATCAGTGTAACTCCATCCACTGGAATGTTGATTTAGATTTACACCAATGCCTTGAGTTCAGAACCTGACCCATGTCTCCATCTCTCTTTATAAAGCATTGGGTGCATTGATGGCATTTAGTGATGAAACAATCTTTCTAGAAGCAATTTCCTCATTGCAGCTCAGGCTGTCCATAAAACTGGGATTACAAGGAAATTGCAAATGAGTCTGTGTAGGCCCAGGGGCTTTGCCCAAGTCAGCAGCACATTAGAAATGCAGTGGTGACTCTGGATGAAATAGAAAGAGGTAAATCACTCATAGGGAATTGAATCCAATATGTCGGCAAAGAAAGACAATCTCATTTACAATTGCTTCTATCATAAAAATGAGCAGGGAGTTAATTACTTGACAGCCATCTGCCTGCGAGACCTCTGATCTCTCTAGTTTTGGAGTAAATCCATTGAACCCTTTCAATGTTTAATCATAATAGCTGATCACTGTTATAATGAATGGATTCAGTTGTCTGCCACCCAATACCTTTGGTTGGCACCCTCTGCCTTTACAGTCTGGAATGCTGGGATGACTCAGGATGGGTGGATTTTCACTGCATTGTGAGTGCTCTGTGTCAAGCTCTTGGCAGACGGTGAGTGGAGGCTAAGTGACACTCTGCATGTGGACTGGATTGTCTCTGGAAGCAACCCCGGGTGGCAGGAAACGGAGACAAGCCAGCTGCTGCCGCAGAACACAGTAAACAGCAATCATCTCATTTGGGAGCCAGCTCTGAAATCAGCTGCATTGGGACAATAAAAGGGATTTGCAACCTAGTAAACAAACGAACAAGCCTGCAGTCAGGATTTTTGGAGACCTGATGCTGAGTCTCACTCTGTGTGAAGGGAGACAATCCTGGCCCTCAGACCATGCAATGAGGGGACCTATATGCATACCCAAGTAGGTTACCTAGGGGGTCCTCCTCTTAGCAGAGTATTCAGTATATAAATTCTAGAACAGGGGGCCTTCCTCTTGGGTATAATTTCCTAGTGAGGCCAGCAGTGTCTGATAACAAAAGACTAGGTCATGCTGCAGTCAACTCTGGAGAATGGTGTAATCAGAGCAGGCAGGGTATCTGAGGTGATTAATTCAGCCCCTTGTGTTCCACTCTAAATGATCAGACACCTCGTGCAGAGACCAGTGTGCAGGTCTTAGCTGTTCCCAGTGTCTCATCCAGGAGCTACATTCTGGATTGGCTGTACTCCACAAGGGGTTCTGAGTAGAGTGCATTGCACAGGTCCGTCCTGGAGAGGGCAGAAATGTTGCTGATCATTTGGAGGCTTACATGGGAGAGCATATGAGCTTGACTTGAAAACACGAGAGTGGTATGGCAGTCTCCTGACTGCCTGTGGGTGATGGCTAGTAGTGCAGGGGTTAAAGTAAGCCAGAACGCAGCTGAATGCTGTTCTGGGGCCCATTATTTTTAGGGGCTTAGTGTTCTGGGGCCCTTAAAAATAGAACATGGAGCCAGAACGCTGCATTCTGGGACCTACCATTTAAAAATAGCAGGCCCTGGAATGGAGAGTTCCAGTTCCATATTCTATTTGTAGAGGCCCGAATGCTGGGCCCCTAAAAATGCAGGCCCCGGAGCAGCGTTCCACTGTGTTCTGGTGTGCAAGGGCAGGGGCAGGGGCCAGGGGTGTTGCTGGGGGCTCAAGCCCTGCCCCAAACCCCTCGCCCTCCATGCCCCACACCAACCTGGGGCCTGCAGGCCCATCCCCACCCATGCCGCCACCCCAACCTGCGGGTCTACTGCCCCCACATCCCCAGCTACACTGCTGCTGGTAATTGCGGGGGCAGCCTGGCTCATGCTGGGGGGGAGGTATTGGGAGTGGGGGCACTGGCATGTGGGGAAGCAGGAGCTAGGGTCTGGGGGAGGCCAACCACATGGGGAGAGACCCACCTGCATGGGAGGGGGGCCCACCCGCATGGGACCTGTCTGGGGCCCCCCAAATTATACTTTTACCCTTGTATTAGTGCCTTCCTGCGTGGGAAGAGATCCAGTAGGAGCCTGAGGCTACAAACCATTTTGACATCCAACAGCTGGTTGTTTATGTAAATGATCCTTTGGTGGTTCCCTCAGTACAGAGAATGTGGCTGTACATGCAGAACCTCTGGAGTTGGGTTGGTCCATCAGCTCAGGTCCCTGCACATGATGCTACATCTTGATCCTGGCAGCTTTTAACTTGGATCAAGAGGAAGCAGTGAATGCTGGGGGCTTATTCTGGGGGCTGTGGGGTGTGCCTACTAACACAGGAGATGAAGTGTGAGATGTGGTAGTGCTCAGCACAGGAGCTCACTAATACACAAAAGATGGGAACCAGACTGCTCTCCTAGCTGAGCAAGAAATAGCTCCCAGCACATCACTTTTGCACCCAAGCTGCTTTCACATTTCTATAGTCCTTGTCTGCCTCCCTCCTGCTCAGCAGCAACACTGTTCGGGGGGGGGGGGGGGCATGATTTGGCTGACCTACAGTTCCCAGACTTGCTCGCATTGTTTGACATTGGCCATTGCTTCCCATGAGAGCCAAAAGGATGTGGATGCTCCCAGACCCGTGACTCCAGGTATTTCCCTAACAACCCCCCTACACCCCTTTTACATCCCCCTGAATTTCCCAACACACCTGCAGCTGTCTGCTAGTAACAGTGTTATACCAATTTAGTGACCACCCCCAATACCTCCCTACACCTTCCCCTATCCCCCCCCCCCCCCCCCCATTTCAAGTCCTGAGGAGAATACTGCATGATTCCCCTGCCTGAGAGCTGGCCCCTTGCTGTCCACAAGCAGATTAAGTCCAGTGTGTTAATTGGTTGTGACAACTCATGTTGTTATCACACGTCCTGTTATTGATGTGACGCGTGTGACTGGCTGTAAAGTGAAGGTCACAGCCGGCCCAGAACCCTCCCCTTCCAATCAGACTTTGATAGTGGCAGCCCAAAACACAGCAAGTCTGAGCTCAGCCCTGGCAGCCTCTAATCTGGGCCGGGTGGCTGGCGCACACTGTGATGAGTAAAATTGTTTGGTTTTGTTACTGTGTAACTTCTCTGCTGTCAGACAACTCTATGCCATTGGGCTCATCCACATACACAGTCCCCTGGGCTGACAGCAGCCCCCTGCCCCCATTAGGCCCTACCACCCAGCCCCTGCTAATGAGGTCTCCCTTTGGATACCACCCATTCTGCTCCTTTAAGCCATTCTTAGGCGTCACTGCAAGCACTCTGCTCCCTGCCCACCAAACACACTGCTTCAGTGATAGAGACCGGTGGTGGATGGGAGCAGGGCAAACTCCCACTGTGTGCAATGGATTTGCGAGTGAGCTGGCAAAGCAGGGAAGGCCTCCGTTATTAGAGGTGGGGAAAGCGAGGCATGGGGAGGAGAGGCCAAGAGAAAATGAGTGTCAGAGCTAGCGTTACAAATCAGGAACACCTGGCTCCCTGGGCTGTACTCGGACCTTCTGACATCATCGTGGCACAGAAGTATGCAGGGCTACGGCCTGAGGATGAAGCTAAACCCTCTCAGCTTCAGAGAGCTGGCCCGAGCATTTTTTTTTACAAGGGCAGCCTCCTTTTCCTTGGGTGCAATTTGCCCTGGCCAATTTTATGACCAGATATTTATTCTGTACTTGCATCTGTTGGACTGTTCAGGGGGTTAAGTCCCTGAATCACTAGGTCCTTAGTATTCTATGGGCTGGATATGCATCCATACTAACTGGGTACACAAAATGTGAGCCAGACATGTTAAATAATCTGACTCCACATCTGTGATGGGATATGATGTGATGCTTCTTGACCAGAAGAAGAGGCAGGGAGCTCAACCCCTTCTTGCTGATGTTCATAGGGCACAAGCAACAAAGTCTGTTTTCCTGGCCTCCTTCAGCAGCCTCGCCAGCTGTTGATCCATCTGCCCTGCTAAGTCTGCATTTTTGTCAGGGAGCAGAGCATTGCCTTAAGACTAGCAGATTCAGCATAATGCAATGGCATGGGCGGCAGTGGCAGAAGCGAGCCTTGCTTTAAACCTATATAAAAACATGCAACTGAGGCATCAGCCTGAGAAGCAAAGCAACCTCTTCTGTCATCAGGTGTGCTGGGCCCTCACCATGCAGGATTCCCAGTTAAAAAAACAACAAGGAGTTGTGTGGCACTTTAAAACTAACAGATTTATTTTTTGCATGAGCTTTCGTGGGAGAAGATCCCACTTCCTCAGATGCTTCGAAGATGGGTGAACTTACAGAAAGGAATGAAACTAAATGCAAGGGGGTGTAAAACATAGGATCAGGTCATACAGTAACAGCAAATCAGAGCAATTTTCAGGATTCCCAGTTGCCTTACACACTGGATATGTAGGGAGCAGGCACCAAACACTGAAATGTAGCCGCTTCTGTGATGCAGCCCCTGTTTTTCTCCAATAACACATTTCAGACGGGAGAAAGCAGAACATCTTTTTGCACCAAAACCACCTGGGAAATTTAAGGCGACAGAGCTAAGGTTGTGCAAGCAGAACATATACCCTGCTTTTGAAGGGTGTCAAGGGACCTTTAATGCCGAAAGGCCTCTCTGGGACTTCCCTGCCAGCAGTACTGTCTCCTTTAACACCATGGTTGGGCTTCTTTTCAGTACTGATTCTTTGTGGGAGCCCTCACTGAATCATTAACACTGCTTCCTGAGTTTGATTTAGAAGTTTCCCATCTGGCCCTGGAGCAGGATTGCGATTGCTTAATACACAAAACAAAATTACAGCCTGAGCAGGTGCTGCTGCTGTAAGAGGGTTCAGCTCTAAGAAGGTCCCTCTCCCACTGTTCCTCATGATTTTTATTGCTCGTCATTCTTTTAGAAAACATTTTGCAGGTAGTCAGACATGAGTCAGAGATAAAGACCAGGCATCTCTGTGAAGGCAAGACACAGAGGTTACTGCAGACCCAATTGCTGAGTCTCATGCGTCACCACCAGTGTGCAGTGAGCTAGCGTGAGCCCTGGGGATATGACATCTTTCCTTGCACCTGGGTTTTCTCAGTCTGCACCTCAGCAGGCTGCTACTGGGGAGATCTCTGCTCAGCTGCCCCAGGGATGTTTTGGCTTTGTGAGGGTTACAGCCTCTTAAAGGGTGGGGAGCTTTATGATTGCTTTCTCCTTGAATGGGTGTTTCAGAACATCCTGTCACAGCATAGATTGTCTGGGACCAGCAAGACAGAAGGGACTCAGCACTAATAGTGTTGTCTACTAAAGCCTCCACCCACCAACCCTGGGGATGGAAGATGAGGGTTTGTGAAAGCACATTTGCTAGCCCTTCTGTGTCCTCCACACTTCCTGGATGAGGTGGAAAATCCAAAACTGAACAACTAACCCAACTACCCCAAAGTCCTGCAGGGATCTCAGAGTAACACAGAGAAGTTGTATTAGTAGGCTGAACCAGAGAGGAGGCTGTGGAATGGGACACCTGGTATTCCCTAGAAAGGCCGGAGAGGCCCTTGGTAAAGTGGGGCTGCAGGAGGGAGGTTGACGGGTTCTTGTGACTAGTCCTGGGCTGCAGACTAAAAGGTTTCTGGGTCCTGGCAATCTGCAGTGGCTGGAAGTTTTATGTTACTTTAGGAGGATTTGTCTGAACTGACAAAATGCTGGCTTGCAGGAATGGCCTGAAGAGCCCTGGTTGTGGCAGTGAGTGTTTCATAGGCTGGGGAGATAGGCCAGCAGCCTACCCTAGAAAGCCTAGATATAGCCCTTTCCTTCAGGCAGTGCTTGAAATCCAAACTCCAGTCCAGACCTACATTTTCCAAATGGCTCCTGTCTTGAAGTTATTAGCAGCTATTTATTTGTGTTGCGGCAGTGGCTAGGATGGAATGCTCCTTATGGGCCAGGATCCTCTGATGCTAGGTACTGTACAGTCTTACAGAACAAAATGACAGTGCCTGCCCCAAAGAGCATCCACGGTAACTGCAGGACAAGATATTACAGATGGATCCAGAGTACAAGGAAACAAGGGGAACCCAACCCCCAGACACCCAATCCAGGAAGCAATGTAGCCAAGTGGGGAGAATTACAGGCTGAGACTTAGGTTTTATTTCTGGCTCAGCCAGCAATTTGCTGAATGACCTAATGCAATTCACTTCCCGGCTGTGCGCCTCAGTTTCCTCTCTGTAAAAAGGGGTTAGTGTACTTTGTAAAAGGTTTTAATCTCTTGAAAGGAGATTTCCTCAGTGTGGTTATTGAGCATCTCCACATCTTGGCTATTTCACAGATTCCAAGGCTAGAAGGGGCCACTGTGATCATCTAATCTGGCCTCTTGTATAACACAAACTGGAGAAATTCCCTGACATAGTTCATTAATCAAATCTTTTAGAAAACATCCAATCTTGATTTAAACATTTCCAGAAACGGAGATGCCATCACGAACTCTGGATTAATTTTTCCATGGTAAATTATTGAGCTGAGTTATTCTGCCATCTGGGTACAAATTGGCACTTTTCTTGAGCTCTTGTTTTTGCAAAATGTTGCAGCGACTTGTCAAAAAAGAGAAGCAAGAAAGAGGCAGCAGTAACTGACAGACCATTCGAGGAGGAGCAGGTGTATGGAGCTCTGCAGAGAGAGCACCCTGTTTGGTGCATGCAAGGAGGATGAGAACCCATACTTTATCACAGGGGAGAGGAGAGGGGTGGTGTGCAGGCAGTGTTGAAAACCTGATCAGACACTCATGCCAGGTCTCATCCACATCAGCGCTGATCCAGTGCCCATCTGATGCTGATGTGCTAGTGTGGAAGACTGCCAGGCTGGTCTGTGGCTGCTGTTTGACATACCAGGATGAATCTTGGGGACTGGGCAATGAAAAGAGGGAGAGAAGTGCCAAAGCCCTGTTTGCTGTGCCTTTCTGTGGCAAAGGAGCCAGTCACCCCAGCATTGTCCCAGTGCATCACCTCTGCCAGGAACAGTCAGCTGTGCCAGCTGTGTGCTGCCCCTGCACCAGGGACTTCTCAGGACAAAGCAAGAGTGCACCACAGGAAGGAGGGTGGGCTGCAGCAGCACAGCTACTGATTCTACCCCTGTGCACTGGCTCATGAGGCTAGTCAATGGGAATAAAAGTTGAAGCAGCTGTCAGAGCTGCCTGATCTGTGCTGAGGGCTGAGTAGGCCACTAGTCAAGGTACAAGTCACCCCCCCCAACCCCCATGGGATGCAGGTTTCTTTGTTAATGAGGCAGCCACTCAAACAGGAAAACCAGAGAACTTGGTGTTTGCCCTCTGTGGTCCGCATCCCGTGGGAAGTGCCTGAGAACCAGCCTCCAGCCTCACACAAAAGTGACGTCTGAAATACCAGTGTGTGTCCATCAAGCTTACTCAGAAGGGAAACTCCATGAAAGTGCCATTGTGAGGTGATGAGAATATCCATCTCAAACATCTGCCATTGACAAGGGGAAGGAGAATGGTCTTATTTTCTAACTGCCAGGTCTGCACGTTCCTCTGAGATGCAAGGTTGGTTCTTTCCTTCTTGAGCATCACCAGCTTTAATCTAATTTGCCCTGGATAACCTCTGTCCTCATAGAGACCTCTATAGCCCCCATGGTTTTAAGCTATGCCCTATGGGATATCTCTGGAGTCAGACTGCTTTTCATGTAAACTCAACATAGTAAGCAGGTCCAGCAATAATACCCATGATATATGCCACGGTCTAGTGCCTAGGGCACTGGCCTGGATGTCAGACATCTTGGTACTTGTCCTGGCTCCGTCACTGATCTGCTGTGTGAGGAAAGGGCAAATCATCTGTCCTCTTCTCCTTCAGCCTTTTGCCTTCTTCATGCCTTACCTTGGGGAACACCTCGCACAATACGGCTTCAAGGCAATGCTCAACTGATACCACCACTGAAGAAACAGGATCTTGCTCCCATACTTGTGCAGGCATTAAAGCAGTTCCATTTTCTGAAGTCAGAGCCGATGCAACCCTGAATACAGGAGTAGAAGAGGTCTCTCTGAGTCAGAAGGTGACATTTTGATATAGTCCCTTTTCAGTGTTGGACCATGGTTCATTGCAAACACTTGGGGCACTGAGAGGTTAGGCTGCAGAAATTCTGCTTGGGGAGCTGTGCTTAGCTGAGTACCAGAGATGTGCTCAGTGCAAGTCAGTCAATTGTGTCCCATCTTTCATCAGCTCCCTCACCTGAATGCATGCCACATATCAGCAGAAGCACCAAAGACAACTCCCTCCACCATCTCACTGCCTGCCAGTTCTCTCTCTGGCCTTGTAGAGCTAGCCATTCCTTTTTATAAAATGTGGACACAGATGTTGGAGAACTGTCTGCTTGTAGCAGACACTTAATGCAGTGCAGTTGCACGTCCTGATACGGTGAGGTGAGCTGGAGTGCTGCAGTGCTTGGATACAGGACAGCAGCATTTTTCTCTTTTGGCTGAATGCGCCCTATCTGTTTTCCTCACTGCCTACAGTGTGTCAGTGATGCCCAGAACTTCTATGGATTCTCTTGTCGTGGCATCTCTGAGTACTTTGCAAGCAGTGAATTTTGCATCACCCCTTTGAGTTATTATCAGCATTTTACAAATGGGGAAACTAGGGCCTGCAGAGATGAAGTGACTTGCCTGGGGTTATGCAGTGAGTCAGTGACAGAGCTGGAAAAAAACCTAGGGCTCCTGATTCTCGCATCATATTTGGACCGCTTTACCATTCTATGCACTCTAGAAATTGCCTAAGGCAAGTGCTGAGTACATGAGGAGGACGTGTGGGAGGAGAATGCAAGCCAGTCTGTGCTGGTTCTGAAATCCCTGCTAGGAGTGTACGAACAAGGTCATGTAAGATAAATAAAAGGCTTAGGGAGAGGGGAAATGCGCAAATTGATGAGACTGTTACTTGAACCTGCTCTTACAAAGCAGAGAGCCTTTAGTATAGCAAGCCCCATGTGTCAGCTATTAATAATGCAAAGGCACTCACAGAGGAAGGTATGAAAGCTGTAGAGTCAATTCATCAATGGATCCACGCAGCACCATTCCAATGAAAGAACTGAGGCCTTGTCTGCATGGGAGAGTGCACTTGTCCTTATCTGAGCTACCAGTGACCAGCAGACAGTGAAAATGCCTGGAGGAGACAGAAAAAGCCTCCATCCTCACCAGAGAGCGGAGCACATCCTTACTTGAAAATGGCAAATACCCTGTCTGCATGAGGGATTTGTACCAGAAACCCCATAAAACAAAGTGTAACCAGGACCACAACATTAACCACAATAATGCAACTGCCCACCTGTCTTTTACTGTGTTGGCACAAAAGAAATCAGAAGGCCTAGCTGCATTGTGTGTGAGAAAGGGGCAGTGGAGTCAGGACACCTCCCAAAATGATCCCACCTCACGAAATCATTTCACTCCCTAAGGGAGAAGAGCTATTCTTTGGAGTTGAAAGAAAGATTCCTTCATATTTTTGAGCTATGACACTACTACTCTGTTTTCCAGGTGCACAACATTACTTTATTAATCTTTTTTTCCTGTGTTGGTGCTGGATGCAAGAACCCACTCATCCAATCACATCATTTACAGGAATAAAACTGCAAAAAGGGAACAATGTTTTTGTTTGTTTGTTGTGTTTTTTGCATTGCCATAGCACCTGAGGAGCTCTAGTCCTTGACCAGGCCACCACTCAAATATACAGCTGTTGTCAGCAAACTGCACTGAGGTATGTTGAGTTCCAATGCAGTAAGCTGTGTTAGTCTAGTTCTGCAAAACAAGCAAGGAGTTTGTGACACTTAGGGTATGTGTACACTTAGAAGGTTAGTTTGAATTAACTAAATTCGAACTAATTAATTCGGACTAATAACTTAATTAGAACTAATAATTAATTCGAATTAACACAGCCACACTAGAAACCCTAATTCGAACTAGCATGTCCATGCATAGGACTTGCAAGTTCGAATCAGGCAGGGGGGTGCTATTGCATAGGGAAAAATCAAGCTGTGGTTAATTCAAATTAACATCGCTGCATTGGGTTGATTCGAGCTAATGAGTTCGAATTAACCATCAATTTGAAGTTAAGGGAGATTTTATAGATTTGAACTAGGCTTTCCTTAGTTCGAACTAAGGGAACTCCTTAGTATGAACTAATGAAAGCGTAACACCCACGTAACCAGATTGAGTCTGCCTTGCAGGCAGCTCTGACCAGCGAAAGGGTGTGCACGGGAGCACGGCAAGGAGAGCTCCTTTGCCCAGGGGCACCTGTTCCAAACCCCCAGAGTGACCACACACACACTGGGATAGCGCAGGGATTATGGGAATGGGGAAGGTTTATTTACAGAGGTGCAAAGGGGAGACCAACAGGGGAGATGGGGCAGCAGTAACACAGAGCAACAGCTAACACAGGGCCCTGCAAGGCCCAACAATGCAGCAGGCTGGAGGCAGATGCGAGCTCTGCTTCTGCACCATGAGTTCAGGAGTCCCAGCACAGTTCCAGTCCAGTGTTCAGTCCAGCAACTCCTAGTCTTCGGTGCCAGCACTTTCCCAGCAAAAGAAAACCCTCTGATGCCTCTTCTGCCGCTCTCTGTGAACCCAGAGTGGCCCCCTCCCCACTTAACTAACTACAACCTCCCCCCTGAGTCCCAGGTGCTGTACTCATGGCCCCACAGCTCCTGATGGCCAGTCACTGGATGCTGCTCTGTCCTTGGGTGACTCTCCCCAGCACAGCGTCCTTCTGTGGGTGCTGGCCTGGCATCCCAGGTCAGCCGCTCTGTCTTCCCTGGCTTCAGGCAGGCCTCTCTCTCCCTCCCTCCTTCCTTCCCAGGCCTCCAGCTCAGCCCCAGCCCCCTCTTCAGCTCCACAACCTCTCCCACAGGGCAAAAATTTAAAGGGACCACGCTCCTTAAAACCCCAGGGGGGTTACAAAAGCAAGTGTGGACATGCACTAATTTAGTTCGAATTAAGCCTCCTTAATTCAAACTAAATTGTAAGTGTAGACATACCCTTAAAGACTAACAAATTTACTTATCGCATGAGCTTTTGTGGGAGAAAATCCCACTTCATCACAGCGTTCTGTTAGTGTTTAAGTGACACAGGACTCCTTGCTTGTTTTGAGGTATGTTGGTTTCTTGGCTGCATAATGTTACAATGGTTCAGAGCAGGGGCATCGCTGTCCCACGGAAGCACTGGGGGCACCGGCCCAGGCCACGCCTCCTGGCGGCAGGCCATGCCGCCAGCCGGGGATGTGGCCGCGAGTGGCTGAGCCCCAGATCCCCAGCCGGGGACGGGGCTGCCGCAGCTGTGGGTGGCTGGGTCCTGGATCTCCAGCCTGATCAGGCCGGAGACCAGGACAGGCGGGCCCCGCCAGACCTGAGGCATTGGCGCTGGGATTTGGGGCACATGCCCCATGTGCCCGGCGCCAGCAACACCCCTGGTTCAGAGGCTTTAAAATCCCACCCACCCTGCTGGAAGAGAATGGGTTGTTTGTGGCAGTTTTAAGTGGCCTTTTGTTAACTGGCTTGTGATGTCATTTGATGGAATTCACTGTGTTCAGGCATCATTGTGCGGCAGATTATTGTATCAAAACCAGATCAAACCAAGGTGAGGCACGTGCACTAAGATGCGTGAACCACTGCAGCTCTCTTCTGAGAAAAGTACTTCCCAGGGAATCTATCCAGCCACAGGGAGGTGGATAAGCTAGGCAGTTCTCAGAGAAGTGCTGAGACTTGGCTCTCGGTACTGTACTGAAGGACATGTGTTCCCTGCTTCATTGATGTCTCTGCTGGTGGTGGTCTTGCGTCTAACACATTAGTCAGGAGCATGTGACTTGTGACCAACCCTCAAACACCTGTAATGTCTTTTTAAACAGGAGCAAAACAACCAAGGTGTCCTGTGACACTTTTAAAGATTAACTAATTTATTATTGTATGCTTTCATGAGAGAAAATCCTACTTCCTCGGACACTTAAAAGTGTGGCTGAAGAGTGACCTTCACACCACGTCATTCTGTTTATTGGCTCTCTGGTTTACCAGTTAACATCTGCTTAGTTTACAAGGAGATAGTTGGCTCTTTCCTGTTTGCATAGAAGATAGGAGGTCTAATTTCCAGCTCAGGGAGACATACCTGTGCAAGCTCTGATCGAGCTAGTATTCTAAAAATAGCACTGTAGCCACAGCAGTGCAAGCTGCAGGATGGTCTTGCCATCCCAAGTGTGATCCAGTCTGACACCCTAAGCATATACTCGGCACAGCTAGCCCATCCCACCACTGCCATGGCAACACTGATACATTCTAGCTTGATCAGAGCTAATGCAGCTATGTCTCCTTTACATCTCCCAACTTGAATGTAGACATGCTCTAACTGCCAGACTTGCAAACTCCTTCCAGCTGCAAAGGTCACTCAGGGTCCTTCCAGGCTCCCACATCAGCACCAATAATGATTTGAGAACTGGGACACTGCTCATCTAATTCTGATGGTGCATGATCCAAAATAGCCAGCTCCCTCTTCCACAGCTGCAGTGACACCACAACACTAAGGGTACATTCACACACAGTCTTTAAATCTAAATAGAGTAGATTATTTTGATTTAAAAAATCGCAGGTCCAGACTACACTTCCTTATATCGAGATAAGGAGCTCCCTTATCTCACAATAGGGAAAGTCATTTCAATATAATAAAACCTAGTATTATATCAAAATGATGGTTCAATCGAAACTGTAATTTCGAAATACCACTGTGTGGACGTATTATTTCAATTTAACTGTTATTTTGATTTAACACTTTTGCCCTTCTCCTTCCCAGGGCACTGTCCTTTTTCTATATATTGGATGGTGGCATGGCTGTTCTAGAGGGGCATCTTGCCATACCTCCCATGGTGCTCCTCTCCTAAATCAAACTAGCAAGTCCTGTCCATGGACATTCTAGTTCGATTTGAGTTTCTAGTGGGGATATGTTAAATCAATTTAACTTAAATCGATTTAATTGCCTAAGTGTGGACATAGCCTAACAGAATAGATTATAGTGAAATAAGTGCATATGACTCTGCCAGGAAGAGATCTGTTGATTAAGGAGTGGGACGCAAACATAGGTGGTTTGCCGGGAGAAGTAGCATGTTAGGAGCCTGGTTCTGGTCAGTTATACCTGTGAAAATCTGGAGTGACTCCACTGAGTTACACTAGTGTAACATCAGCGTGAGATCAGAGTTGGGCCTTCAATCTTTGCATGTAGCTCTGATTACAAGAACAAAGGTATGTAGTACTGTAATTTGACATCACAGGTGGCCAGATTCTTCATACTAGCTGAGCTAATCCCATTAAACAACAGCGTAAGAACATAACAATGGCCATACTGGGTCTGAGCAATGGTCCATCTAGTTCAACATCCTGTTTTCCAACAGTGCTTCTGAGGCAATAAATAGAACAGATCATCAAGTGACAGCAATGTCTTCATAACAAATTCCTCCCAACTGTACAATGAACTAACTGCTTATTTCTTGACAAGTGAGTATTATGGGACTTGACTACACCATAGCCAGGAGCGTCGCTGCCCTGGGGAAGGACTTGGGGCACGGGCCCAGGCCCCGCCCCCTGACCACGCCCCTGGCCAGGGACAGGGCCTGGAGTGGCACCTGTGGTCGCGGGGCTGCCTGGCCTAGGAAGGGGCCAGAAGCAGCCGCTGCTGCTGCCACAGGTGGCCAGGCCCTGGATGTCTAGCTGGAGACCGGGAGAGGCAGGGGCCCCGCCAGGACCCGGGGCACTGGCGCAAGGATTCAGGGCATGGGCCCTGTGTGCCAGGTGCCAGCAATGCCCCTGACCATAGCATTGGCTGCTGCCCAAAAGCGGCACTAGCAGCACTCCCTGCCTAAGTTTCTTTTCCCAGGGTGGGTCTCCTCAGTGTCCCAATGTTGTTTTCCCCTCTGGCCAAGTCATAAACAAAACTTAACCCCTTCCAGAGTAAAAAAAGTCCAAACTGAAGAGTCCCACAAACACAAAGGGTATGTCCACACACACTGTTTAAATCAAAATAATGCTGGTTATTTTGATTTAAAAAATGGTAGGTCCACACAACATTCCCTTACTTCAAAATAAGGAGCTCCCTCATTTTGATATAAGGAAAGTTATATCGATATAATGAAATCTATTATTATATCAATATGATGCTTAAATAAAAATTGTTGTTTTGAAATAACACAGTTTGGACATGTTATTTCGATTTAACTATTAAATCGATTTAACACTTTTTGCCGTTCTCCTTCCCAGGTGCGTTCCTTTTTCTATATATTGGGTCGGGCATGGCTCAGTGAGGGTGCCATGCTGCCACACCTCCCATGGTACCCCTCTCCTGAATCGAAATAGCAAGTCTTGTGTCTGGACATGCTGTTTTGATTTGGGGTTTTTTGGTGTGGACCTGTTAAATCAATTTAACTTATATCAATTTAATGATTTTATATCAATTTTATTAAATCGATATAAGTAAAATCGATTTAACCATGTACGTGTGGACATAACCAAAAGTTCTTCTCCTGTTTGGGGGCATCTTCTAGGATTGCCAGTTTTGGTTGGATGTGTTCCTGGAAGGTTCATCACCTGACATAATCTTTCACTCAAGATTAAATTTTAATTCCTGGAGACTCCAAGACAATCCTGGATGGAGTGTTGGTGACCTTCATCTCCCTGTTCCCAGCCCCATTGGCAGTGGTGGAGGGATTTAAGAGTCTTTTGAGCTCTGGTATAGAGAGCACTGGCCCCTCAGCCTGGCTCTCCTGGTGGACCTGGCCTTCAGCAGACCCTAGATCACTTCTGTCCACTCTGTGTGGTTGCCAAATCTTTTACAAGGCTCAGGTGTTGGTTCAGCTATCGCCTGACCCCCTTAGTTCAGTACCCTCAGGTTGAGAAACTAATTAATTAAGGCACTTATGTGGCTAGCTCCATCTCTCCTTAAAGTAGCCAGTCATCCTGTGACAGTGACACATCTGTATTAAGGGTCTTAAGTAAAATCTACAAAATACAGGTGGCCATGAGTTGCAGAGGTGTTAATGGAATGCATGCTTTATGTATTCCTTTATTCACTGAAGTACAGACATTTCCTGAGGCTCTAACCCACTGCCAGACACAGTTCAAACACATAGGCTATGTCTACATTGCCAAAGATATTGCAGAATAGTTATTTCAAAATAACTATTTCAAATTTATTTTGAAATAATTATTTCTAAATAACATTATTTTGAAATAGGAGACTAGTGAAGACTATTTCAGTATAAGGTAGGAATTACTATTTTGAAATATAGAGTCTTCACTAGAGGCAGGGAAAAGTATAGGGCCATTATTTTGAAAAAAAAAGACAATTCTGTGGCTTGGAATGACTTTTTTCAAAATAACTATTTCAAAAGAATTGCTCTTTCAAAATAAAAACAAGTTTAGTTATTTTGAAATAACACTTTCTATTTCTAAATAACGAAGTGCTCATTTTGAAATAACAAAATGCCTGCATGGACAGGTAAAAAGTTTATTTGAAATAAGCCTCTTTATTTTGAAAAAACTTTGCAGTGTGGATATACCGATAGTGAGAGACAGACCCTACTCCAAACTGTTGTCAATCTAGACAAGACAGGGAGGACCATAGACTCTCTCAAACTCACACACACAGAGTTAGAGACAAAGCCAAGGGCAAAACTTAAGTCTGCTCACTCTGAGTGCAGTATCCTGCCCTGGTATATTCATGATGTGAAACACTCCATAGAGAGACTAAACAGTGAGGGCTTTTCCAGAGCTGGTGAAGTAACTAGTCCTGGATAGGCACTCTGGAGGAGGAGCCAGTGCCAGTGGATGCTAGCTATGGTCAGACCCACCGAAGATCCTTTAGTGTTGCAGAACAAGAGGTGAGTGTGTGCTCAGGCCCACCTGAACTAGGTCATGCTTAGTCCTGAGAACTGAATTCTGTGTGAGCTGCTGGTGATGCTGAGTGAAAAGGTTTTTCTGGTGAGAGGACAGAGGAACAGATGTTTTGCTGAGTGTAAGATACAGAGTCAAGGGCTCAGGAGAAAGGAGCTGCTTCTGGGTAAGGACTTGGAGGCTTGGCTACAAGCTGTCCTAGCTGGGTTTCTCCAAGGAGATTTCCTGTGGTAGCATGGCTGCTGGTTTGGCTATATCTCTCCAAAGGAAATGGCATCTGGAGTGCTCTGCTGCTCTGAAAAGAGTGCTGAAGGGGTTGAGAACCTAGTGAGAACTTGGGGATCTAACATTAAGCACCTAAATCCATATCTGAGCACGATAGTAAATATGGCTTGATACAGAGAGAGAGAGTACACATACAACTCCTACTGACATCAACAAGACCTGGAGAAGCCTAGCAAGCTGCTTCGCTTCCCTGCAGTACAGGCTTGTGCTCTTTAGGCCTAGAGGGCCTGGGTTCAGTCGCCAAAGATGATGAACTCACTGTATCATTCTACTCAGAGTTGGAGTTAGGTGTCCAAGTGCAAACATAATGGCCTCTGATTTCAGCTCTGGGCTCAGTGCTGGAGGAGCTTGGAATTCCAGAGATCTGGGGCTGGCTCCACATTGAAATAAGAGGGGTGTTTGTGAGAAAAAACGTCTGGGGAGCCGAGGTGCAGTGAGCAAACAGGACATTGGCAGTGGCAGAGGATTTGTATGATGTGACGCCGGACTGCTGAAGGGCAGAATACAGGAAACTGACTGACAATGACAAAAGGATGACAGCACAATCCAGCATACGCAGTTCCCTCTGCTAATTTACTATTTCAGTGCGTACAAGTGGTTCAGTGCCTCAGAATGGATAACCAAATAACATTTCACCCTACCTATGTGAATGGAGACCCCTCCCCATGCAGCTCAGCTGCTCCAAACTTGCCTGGTTAAATGAGCCATTTGCTTTACCCTGGCAGGGCAGCTTTTTTTCCTGAAAGGTTGCTTGGGCCAAGATTTTCAAAAGCAGGGGCCTGACTTTGGGCTCCTGACTGAGGCTGATAAAAGTGCTGGGTGGTCAGCAGCTCTCACTGAAGTGAAGGCGAGGGAAGCGTTGCTAGACTGAATTCGACTGAGCTGGATTGTGGTGGGATGGGAGTGGGTGGGAAGCTGGAGAGGTTCTGTACTGGCTGCACTGTTACAAATTAACCCATTGTCCTGGGTCTTTAGCCTGTGTTGTGCTAGCCTGTCAGATCAAGGGATCCCAGTTGTGTAGGGCTTCTGCTTCTGTCATGTACCTCACTGGAACCCATAAGTAGGGCCAGTCCAACCATACAGGTGAACTAGGCGGTCACCTAGGGTGCCAGGCTTTAAAAGGGCACCAAATTAGATGGAAGTGATTTTTTTCTATTATAAATATGTTCTCTCTTATGTCTGTATTGGGGGGAGGGGCAAAATCATAGTCCAAGGGCACCAAAAACCTTCGGGCTGGCCCTGCCCATAAGACAAATGACAGGGCACTGCTTGCCCCTTGCTGAAACTTAGTGTGGGGTTTTTTTTTTTTTTTTTTTTTTTGTTTTTGGCCTGGTCATCTCTGGGTACCAAAGGCAAGGGGGTGGGTCAAGGAGAAATCAAGAGCCTGAGACTGACAGTCCTTGGGACCAATGGGGATAGACCAACATTCCAGGTAAGTTTGACTGACAGGGCAGGCAGACCAATGAGGGAGTTGGAACTTGGAGTCCCATCCTCCAGGTGCACTGGAGGGAGCTGCCTGGCGGGGCAGAGAGCCAAGCTGAGGCAGTGCCGCCTCCAGGGCAAGGCCCAGCCAGCCAGATGCGTCTGGAGCCTAGTGTGGTGAATGGCTGGGCAGAGCAAGGGGGCCTAGTGAGGGCCCAGCCCAGAGATGCCACCCCCCCCCCAGGCTCTCTCAGGACAGACTGAAAGTGTGACTGTGATGGGAGGCCAGCACTGGGCTGGGAGAAGGAGCCTGAGGCCAGGCAGCCACTGCCCATCCACATGTTTGACCCATGGCATCCCTGCAGCACAGCCAGTCCTGGGCAGGAGCCCTGAGGCATGTGTGGGGTAGGCTGGGAGCTTTCCAGAGATAATGTGTGGAGTCCTCTGGGCCATGTGGCAGTGTTAGGTGTTTTTCACTCACCATCCCCATTTTTAACTTTTTTTTTGTAATTGGTGGCTGTATGATAAACAGCATTTGCTTTGAAACCTGTGCAATGACCAGTGGGTCAGGGAAGCACCCTGTGTGGAGAGAGCACCCCAAAGTGGAGACACTGTAGCTGCTGTTCTAAGTGACAACACAAAGATCAAGGGTCAAGGCCCCAGGAATCCTGGGCCCAGCCTTGTCGGGATTACAAGGACTCTGCCACCCAGGAGAGTGGAAAAGGAATCTTTGAGGTCAGGCTAGCCTCTGGGGAAAG
The DNA here is from genome assembly GCA_007922195.1 of Podocnemis expansa. Classification (NCBI taxonomy): domain Eukaryota; kingdom Metazoa; phylum Chordata; order Testudines; family Podocnemididae; genus Podocnemis; species Podocnemis expansa. The sequence goes on along the minus strand of ML682072.1, from coordinate 1,308,027 downwards.
GGAGTGGGCACAAAGACTCCAAGCCTTTCATTAGCCAACTGCACTGGGGTAGTGTGCAAGCCAGGAAAGTTTCCCACAATAGTGAGACCATTCCCTCGCTTGCACATGCTCAGAAACGTCCACCTCCATTCCCGGCAGACAGAAATCCACAACCAAAAACACAAGTGGCATGTTAGTGCATCAGCAAGTACCAGGACAAAATCATTACAAACAATGGATCCATCCCCAGAGCAAGAGGGATTGATCCATTCTGGGTTGAGGAGAAGGGCAGTGGTAGGATTAGAGTGGGTGCAGGGCACCCTATGCTATTTCTGACCTGCCAGTGAAAAGGCAGCTTCCCATTTTCAATAACAGCTTTTCTAAAAGCGCTTAGCAAAAGCATGGAGGCTCAGTTCAATACCTGCTGTGTCCTCTGTAGCAGCTGCCTGTCCTTGTGGGGACATGGACTTTGTGGTCTGACAGCCATTCTCCCACTACTGTGATGCCAAGCAATGAATAAGGGAACAGGGACTGATTGGTGTGTATCCCCCTCACTCACTTGATTGTAATTTTCCTCTGCTGAGGGCCCATCACTCCAACCTACATTCTGTTAAATTCATTCTGAAGAACCCACCCTTTCCCATTTCCACTGGCCATCTTTCCGATGGGGACTCTCATCAGTCTTCCCTAAAGTTGACCCCAATGCATCTCCAGGACTGCAGGATGTCACTCACATAACATCCAGAAGTCTATTTCCTTGTCTTCCCCCTCTTCCTGAATTTGAGCACGTCCTTCCCACAGCTCTGTCATCCCTGAGAATGAGACCCAGTTCTCAGGGCTGCTGCTATGTTACCAGCAGATTGTTATGTGTCGTGCTTTGGGAGTCTAGTTTTTGTGGATATTAAGTTCCTGTTGCTAAAGGTGTTGATGCTAGTGACAGATGCTCTGGATCCATCATTGCCAAATAGCTTAAATAGAACATGCACGTTAGGTTCTTTCAGCACTAAGAGATGTACAATCTGGACAGATGGGAGCTTGAAAAAGGAGATGAAAAAGAAGCCTGTCAGACCCTGGAAACATAGATAATTAGTGGCTTTATCAGAATGGGTGGTCCATGCTTTTATAAGCTTTATGCTATTGAAATACTATATTGGACAAACAGGCTATTATACACACAGGGACAGATTTGGCTTCTGTTACCCCAGTCCCTGTATTCACTGGCTATTCATTTCCAGGTGTAGATGGCGGCAGTACAGGACTCTCTCCCTGTTTCAGGCATGTCTTTTGTCTTTACATTCATTATCTGGCTCTCCTGGACATCTGTGGGAGCACATGTATGCAGAGTCAAAGGCAGAATTTGACCTGTGCTGACTACATTAATAGGAATTATGATACAAGCAGGAAAAACAGCAGCTTTTTAATAGAAAATGCTGTACCTAATATCAGGAGATCCAGCTAGTAATTAAATGCCTGGCTGGTGCAGAATGCGCCTGTTTTGATGGCACCAGCACTAATAACAATAACTAAGCAATATTGAAATAGAGATGAGCCCTCAGAACTTCACACATCTAGAACCCATCTGCAAATCAACAGACAGGCTGACAGACACCCCCAATTAACTGTGCACCCAAGAGACCATCTCAGAGTGAACATGGTCCAAGGAACCAGATCTCCATTTTCATGGGAGGCAGTGAGAATTAGTGGACTACACACTGGACTGGGAGACAGGAGACCTTGAACCTACTCCCAGCTTGACCTTCTGGGTGACCTTTGGCAAGTCATTTCCTCTCAGAGGTTCTCAGCTCAACTCAATACCTCAGTTTTTCCATCTGTAAAATTTGGATGATACTAACCTTTGCAAAGTGCTGTGAGGTCTATTGAAGAGAAGCACTTGTATAAAAGCTAGATGTTTTTATTATTTATTTCATCATAAAACTTACCTTTCCATTTTGCTCTGTTCTGTTCCATTCTTTCCTTCCTTCTCTTTTCACTTTCTATTCATTTTCTAGGACTGGAGCTGGGAAATAGATGGTTAACCAAACACATTGAGTCCTTTCTCTCTTGCTGTAACTCTGTCACTAAAAGTCAGCTACAGATTTCAACGCTCAAGCCTCTACCCAAAATTAAGTAAGTCAAATCTGACCAATTAAGACAAAGAAAGAGTCTGAGTTCTAGATATTCCCAGTAGGTTTCCTAGACCTAGGCACTGTGTCTACAGTGCTCAAGCTGTGCTCTGTGCTGATTTTTGGAGTATTTCCAGCTGGTCCTTAGAGCTGCTTCCCTATAGTGCTGGAAATAATGAGGTTTCCTGCTACTTGTAGCTCACCTTCTAGGATTCTCAGAGGCTCTTTTGACCAACTAAATTAAAATCCAAACCCCTCTCTTCAGCCTGCACAGCTTTTATGCACCTCTCTTTGCTGGACATGTTAATGGTACAAATGCACCCATGATCAATTTTGTGGACTGCACCAAAGTCAGAAGAGAAGCAAATGCAGGAGATTCTTGAAATGCCAAGTGACCTGGAAAGTTTGCATCAAGGGAGGCTGCTGATGGTGTAGAGAGACTCTAGTCTAATGGATGAGGAGGCCTGCACCTGGGGAAAGGCAACAAACAGCACAGACACAAATTAATAAGGGGATGCAGCAAAGTCACTGCCTTGCAGGATACAATCCTGAAAGTCACTGAGTGCCCCCCAGTCCCACTGACTGCAGTGAGAGCTGAGGGTGTTAGCACAGTCTCTGACAGGGTCAACTTTCTCATCACACAAGACTCAGATTTTAAAGCTTGAAGGGACCCTTGTGTTCATCTAGTCTGATCTCCTACAAAACTGGGCTGCAGAACATTGCTCAGGAATTCCTGCAGCAGGCCCATGACCAATGTTCCCTCTAAGAGCCTCCGGCAGCTGACCAACTCCTGTTGCTCGCTGCGCAGGGCCCCCCACCCCCCACGCGGGCCCGATCCTGGCACCCCCTCCCCCCGTGGGCCCGCTCTCGTGGGAACCCCACCAGCCTGCCCAGCCCCTCCCTGCAATCCTGCCCTGCATGGCCCTGCCATAGCTCCTGGGGACAGAGAAGCACTAACGGAGCATGCTCAGACATTCTGGCATGCTCTGTTAGAGCTTCTCTGGGCGGGAGTTTTAATAACTCCCTGCCCCACAGTAGCTCTGAGCAGGGCCTCTGGCTGCTGGCCCTGCGCGGCCGGCAGTCTTCCCTGCATGGGGGGGGGGGGGGCTGTGCCAGGCTGTGTGGCCACACAGCTTAGAGGGAACATTGCCTATGACTTCTGTTTGAGCTAGAGTCAGGGACATTGCTGGGGTGGGGAGGGACCCTGCCACGGGCCCAGCCCCCTCCCGCAGAGGGCAGGCCCCAGCCCTGGCCACAAGGCCATGCCCCCTAGCCTGGGATAGGGCCGGGGGAGGCCGCACTGTGGCACGGCGCAGCCTGGCCCGGCCCGGCCCGGCCCGGCCCGGCCCAAAGTGGTGGCTGGAGGCCGGGCCTGCGGCCGCAGCCCTAGATCCCTGGCTGGGGACGGGGCCGCCGCGGCCACAGCCAGGTCTCGGATCCCCAGCAGAGGATGGGGCTGCTGCGGCCGCAGGCGGCCAGTCGGGCCCCGGATCCCTGGCCTGGCTGCCGGTGGCCGCGGTGACCCCGTCCCCAGCCGGGGATCCGGGACCTGGCCAGCTGCCCATGGCTGCAGCGGCTCCATCCCCTGCTGGGGATCCGGGACCTGGCCGCTGGCGGCAGCGGTGGCCATGTCCCTGGCCTGGGATCCGGGGCTGCGGCCACAGGCCCGGCTTCCAGTGGCCGCTTCTGGCAGGGCCGTGCTGTGCCGTGGCCTAGCTGCCGGCAGCAGCGCAGCCACCCCCTGGTCCTATCCCTGGCCAGGGGGCAGGGCCTGCCGGGTGGCTAACTAGGCCCCGGATCCCTGGCCGGAGACGCGGCCGATGTGGCCGTGGACCGCCAGGGATCGGGCCCCGGATGCCCGGCCCGATTGGGCCAGAGATCCGGGGCACCAGCGTTGGGACCCGGGGCACATGCCCCGGGTGCCCAGCGCTAGCGACGTCACTGGCTAGAGTAGGACATTTAGAAAGACTTGATTGATAGACTGCAAATGATGGAGAACCCACCATGCCCCTAGGTAAAGTCTGCTGATCTAATATCAATATAGTGCTAGGTTACATGAACATTATGGGATCAGGAAACTGGAAGGGGGAGACTTGGGCCTTAAGAAATGGCTTCTACAATTCAAAAGACTCTGTTCTACCTTGTTATTCCAGGGCCCCTCTCTACAGGGCCAGTACACAAACCAATGGGGGCAGAACCATGGACGTCTTTGCTGTTCTGAAACACAGCAGTTCTGGGCAGAGAGGGTTATTAGTGTCATGCAGGGATGTATTGATGTTTACTGACCTTGTTGTAGTACAAAGAGAACTGATAACAGAGCACAGTTTGCTGGTAATGCACAGGAACAAATCAAGCTCTTCTCCCCCAAGCTGGGGGCTTTAGCTGAAATGTCCCCTGATTCTCATAGATTCCAAGGCCAAAAGCGAACAGTCTGACCTCTTATATAATGCAGGCCATGGACTATCTACTAACTGATTCCTAGGTTCCCTAGAAAAACAGCCAAATTTGAATTGTTACTGTGTGCCCTCACAATGTGGGTGCTCAGCACCTTTGAGAAGCAGGGGCTGAAGTAGCTTTGAGCAGCTCATTTCAGAGGCAAATGCAGGATTGTGCTCTGTGTTACCAGGCTTGCTGCAGGCATGTCACACTGGAACACAGTGTTCATGACATATTATGGCCCAAGCTGTAACTGGTGCCAGAAATGAACCCGGTACTTGAGGAAGGAGTCTAACTCCTTCTCAGGGTGGGATCTCGATCTGAAAGGGAATGGACCGCCCCACACCCACTCCTGTTCTGGTAGCTGAGCTCCAGACACCCTTGATAAGAGACTGGATTGATGTGCTCTGTGGTTCAGAACCAAATTTGCTGGGGCAGTAGGAGTTGGATTCCAGCCCATCCCTTTAATTTCCCAAACTGGGCTCTGGTTGCCATGGATTTCTGAACCTGTGGAAACTTTTAGAAAAATGACTTCTTTCCACTCCATCCCCCATAAAAGCCACAGATCAGCAGCTTGGAGTAAGTGCATTGTGCTACTCCCTATAGGTAAAGTAGGGAAGTGGGCATCCTACTCCCTTTTGATAAGTGGCTGCTTTATTGAAAATGGTCATTAACACTCCCTCTGATAATATGCTGTTTCCTTGGCGTGTAGCAGCAGAGACCATGCTGTCCCTGGCCCCTCTCCCTGCTGCCTCAATTTGTTAAACACATTTGCACGCACACACAAATACAATCGCCCCCTTAACAACTCCTGTCCCTTCCTTTTGACAGGTACTCATTTAAAGTACAGCTATGCTCTGAAAAGTGCTTCTGTCAGTCATGTCACCATGGGGCTCTATGTCAGTTACCTCTCACTCACTTGCAGGTAAGACGTGCTCTGTTTGCAAGGGAAAATGTTTTTTGGTAAGTGCCAGTCTTGGAAACTTGTGCTTGGCTCCAGATATTGAGTTGGGATTTCGCTTCTCATTATGTCCCAAAGGAGTCACTGCTGAGCTCCATCACCGTGACTTTGCTGCAGTCCTGATTTGGCTGGAATTGAGCTCATCATATTGGTGATGTTCATGAGATGGAAATGAAATCCTTTTGCTGTTGATTTTGCTAGAGCCAAGGTTTTTCCCATCAGCTCATTTTCTAGTATCTCTGTTGGTTCCTGCCTGGAACTTATTTTTGTCACTGGAGTCAGAAGATAGGGTTCTGAATATGCAATGAGGACAGATCTGTTGAGTTAGAAGATGTGATTTTTACAGTCACTTAGGAGAGTGGGAATGCACTTGTGTTTGGTTAAGCACACAGGAAATCATTGTTATCTCATAAGGTATGATGTTCTTCTTCATCTCTAATACTGTTGTATCTCACAGAATTGTAAAGATAAGTCATGCAACAGGTCTATCCCTCCAACAGTGCAGCTGTCACTTGTGCTTCTGCTTTAAAGAAACTCAGACCTCCTTTTCTTAATTGGTTTGGGGTTTGATTGGACTTTCATCCAAAGGAACCTTTTTACTGTGGTATATATAGCTAGGGAAATGTAGGGAGGATATAATGATTCTGCTTTTCTCCGCACTGCACCTTTAAATATAACAGCCTGCTTTCCCCATTGTCTGGTAATTTGGCTAGCCAACTGGACCTATGCAAAGTGGATGTCAAATAGTAACAGAATGATAGTATCTCACATGCACTTTGCTCAGACATAAAGGTTTAGAGTCAATGGAAAGATTGTGATCGATTTCTGTAGGCTTTAGATCAGGATCTATGGGCCAGATTTTTAAAAGATGTTTAAGCACCTAAAGATGCATCTAAAACCCTTTTGAAAATCTTACCCTTAATGGCTGAAGGAACAAGGCAATGGAGCATTTGCCCCAAGAGTCAAGAAGGTCAATCTATTTAGCTTCACCAAGAAAAGATTAAAGGGTGATTTAATTATAGTTTATAAGTATTTACCTGAGGAACAAAAGTTTAGTAATGGGTTCTTCAGTCTAGCAGAGAAAGGTCTAGCATGATCCAATGGCTGAAAGATGAACCTAGTTAGATTCAGATTGGAAATAAGGCACACATTTTTGACAGTGAGGGTAATTAACCATTGGAACAGGTTATCAAGGGTCCTACTGGATTCTTCATCAATGACAAATTTTAAATCAAGAATAGAGGTGTTCCTAAGAGAGCTGCCCTAGGAATTATTTTGTGACAGCTCTATGGCTTGTGTTATACAGAAAGTCAGGCTAGATGATCGTAATGGTCCTTTCTGGCCTTGAAATCTATGAAATTTCTCCTGGAGTGTAGTTATTTAAGTCACCTGGCACAGGTGTGAGCAATACCCAGTGTGCTCTTCCTATCAGAAATTTACATAGGTTCTCTCTTTTCCTTATTCTGGCATAGCCTGAATGTGCCCATTTTTGTTTTTGTGTAGGGAAAACTTAATCATCATTTCTGCCTAGGGCTGTTGATAGGAGATGTAACAGGGGGTCCCCACGCCAGTTGGGAAAAGGTTAATGAGTTGCTGGGGTCCAGTCAGCCCTGCCTTGGGACACATGAAGGTTCAGGCATCAGGAAAGGAACTAAAAAGAAAGAGTCCTGTGCCACTTTAAAAGTGCCTCTGGAAGTAAAAAGAAAGAAGCCAGCTCAGGGAAACTTTGAACTCTCAGTGTGGAAGAAAGAACTGGGGCCAAGAGCTAAGGAAGACTGCTGCCTATCATAGATTCATTGAGTAAAGGGAAGTGTTTGTTTCTTTGTGATGACTGTGAACTTCGGTTGCCATGGAAATTACACATGACCTGTGACCACCTCAACCCAGAAAGTGCTGGAGGCTGGGCAGAGTAGCAGGAAGGAACCAGATGTAGAACCCCGGATGTAGGGGCCAGGACTGTGCCATTCCCATTGAAGTCAATGGAAATGTTGCCACTGATTTGGAGAGCAGATGGAGTGTGCTTACAAGTAAACACTGAAGTGCGTTCATATAAAACTAACTTACACCACTGGAAGAATTTCACTTACACTTTACAAAAAAACCACACCTTTGAGCTAAGACCAAAACCAGAACATTTCATAGCTGGAAAGTTTTGAGCAGTTGAAACAAGGCAAGCTAGAAAGGAAACTGGTAAATCTAAGATGATGGATATTCCCTGCAATCTCTATAGATCTGTAGGCACAAGTATGGTTCAGCCCAGCTCTCTGAAAGCAACTCAAATCGTAGGGGCCAGTGGAGCTGTGCTGAATGACACTGTTGGAAGATATGGCCTTAGAATGATGCTTTCTATGGTATCTTGTGTCTAGCCAGCAAAAGAATCTGGGTAGAAATGTTGATGGGCTGACAGTGTGGCCAGATGGGCATGTGTGGGGAGGGACGCTGGCAATTTGCGGGGAGACCAGAAGTCCCTTTGAATTGTGAGTTTAATTGACTTGAACCAATAACAAACTAAATGTGCTCTACTTGAATTAGGATCTTAAAGAAAAGAAAACCTTGAACTGGACCCAACCCTGTTAAAGGTACTTAAAGGAGGATCTCTCATGCAGGGATTCTGCTTTGGGAGGTACTCCACTGACTGCCAGGATGGAAGATTACTGGAAGCCCTGTGCTGATAGAGGTGAGGAAATGGCATGGGGAAGCCAGCATCCTTCCAGCTGGATCATGTGTTACAGACTGAGGTGGGGGGAAGCATCAGCAGTGATTCTCTTGCAGGGTCACTGTGTAGCAAGAATGTACACTGAGCTAGTGTTTAGAGAAAAGGTGATGGGCCTGATCCTGGGAGGGGTCGAGCACCTCCTCTTCCTATTGATCTCAATGAGGGTAGGGGATGGTGAACTCCTTGCAGGATCGGGCCTTATTTATGCCTTGCATCATATAGGGTGCTGGAAAGAGATTTGCTTCAACCTGCCTCATTATCCATGTCTGCTTTGGTTGGCATCATGGAGCTGATTGGCCATCTCAGAGGTTTATAGCCCAAGCTATATAGAAAACAAAGTCCTCCAGTAGTCTCAGTCTTACTACCCAAAGACACTGTCTGAGATTCTTGCTCAGTTTGGTCCTGATTCAGACAAAACTCTCATTGGGTCATGCGACAAAATCTTTATTTCATTTTTATTTACAAAGACAAAAGTGGCCCCACGTTCCTCCTACAATACCCCCCTCCAACTGACTTCAGTGAGTGCTATGTCTGAGTGAGCCGTGGCTTCAGGATTTGGGCCTTAGTTTGTATGACGTATTGACGACCTGCAGAGGCCCCATGGATTTCACTGAAGTTAATGGCTGCATACTCACACACACCCTTTGCATGCTGAAAGGATGTGGCTGGGTCAGTGTCCCAGTTCAGCCAAGCATTTCCATGACTATGGCCATCCCTCTTCAGCAACATACTTAAGCACATGACGGTTAAGCCTACATTGAAGTTTTGATAGTCAGATTTAAACCCCATGAATAAAGGGCACTGCTGAGTCGGGGTGAACTGCTGGGTCAGGGCCCAAAGGAGATGATGTTTTGGTCCAACAGGAATTACATTTTACAAGCAATGTAATGTTTAATATGGAGAATAACACAGCTAATGTCATGAACCGTGATAAAGTTACAGCAAGAGAAAGGTGAAAATAAAGTGCAGAGTTTAGCTGTGGTGGTAATTAACCCTTGGAACAACTTGCCAAGGGATATGGGCGCTTCTACATCACTGGGAAGCTTGACCACACATATTGGGCCAACAGCAGGAATTAATTCAGGGAGGTCCAATGGACTGTTTTGAAGAGGTCTGAATGGATGACCACAGTGGGAATTTCTTCAAAGCATCTGACGGAGTGGGATTTTCTCCCTTGAAAGCTCATGTGAAAAATAAAATCTGTTAGTCTTTAAGTGCCACACGACTCCTTGGTGTGTGTGGGTGTGTGTGTGTGTGTGGGTGTGTGTGTGTGTGGTTTTTTTTTGTTTTTTTTTTTTGCTGGACTAGACTAACACGGCTATCCCTTTGAAAACATACAAAAATGATCAGATTATTTCTTCTCCTCCACTGTGCTTTATAGCAGGAAGGAACATGCCTCTGTATGTTATATGTTCCTTAAACACTTCAGGAAGGATAGGACAACTATACTGATAATCAGCTGTACCTTATACCGAATAACCTTCACACTTCATTGGTGGATTGTCATCTACCTCTCTCTTTTACAGACATGCACTCATAACTTCGTATGTATATTGCTATCTATTTATATATTATAGACCAACATGTGGGAGTATAGGCTCTAGGGTGATGTACTGTTTGTGTGCTCTCATAGGCTGATATATTAGAAGATGCTTCTGTCTGAAGATATAAATTAATGCAAGAGAAAGATGTCAGATCTGTTCTCATATGGATGTTTTTCAGAACTGCAAGCTGTTCTGCATCTTCCCTTTGCCAGTAATAACATTTGTAGCTGTACAGCCTGAATTCAGAGCTTCATTCTTCAGGACATAAACTGAGCAGAATAGAGGGTGAAAGGAATTTCCCCACCCTTGCATTTATTCTTCCATTCCTGGCTAAAATTATTGAGAAGGTTGCAGTGAGATGAGTCTGAGGATCTAGCTGCTTCCAAACACCTTGAGCCTAGTGAGTCTGGGGACAGACCTGGGCACTGGTTTTTTAGTATGATGACTGACTCCTAGGACTGGCTGGAGATCAGTTATCCAGGCAGGTGGTGTTAATAAAACTGGACAGGAAATGGTGTTCTCAGTCTGTGAAAATTTTCAAGATTTCAAAATTGTTTCATGTTCATCACTAGGACAAAAATAGAGAGCTCTCAATATTTTTCAAGAAAAATGAGAAAGAGAGTGTGCAGTTGGCTCTCATGAGGTCTCTTTCTGTCTCTGGTTTTGATTAGAAACACCTGAGAAAAATTCCTGGCCAGTTCTATTTGTTAGAACTTGTGTCGTCTTTCAGTACTGCTGACTATGAGGTGTCAATAATTTGTTTGCCAACTGAAGCAGGGTAGATTGGGCTTACCTACAATAACTTCATTTTTCCCTGGGAGTAGTTTGGAGCAATTGCTTTTCAGCTGCCAGAGCTCTCTGCCCCATTGTTCACCTTTCATTGTGTACATGGCTCTGTTAGGAGGGTGAGTGGCTGATCCAGTGACCACTGAAATCTATGGAAAGATTTCCAGTGGTTCTAATAGACACTGAGTTAGTGACTTAGGGAAGAGATATGTGCTACAATGTCTTCAGGATGCTGTTAATATTTGACTTTGCTCTGCTGTCCTATCCCTTCACAGGTCAAGAGCATTACTAGGTGTTTGGTAGTGACTAGAGCATGGAGGAAAATTACCTGGCTGAAGTTCAATCCAAGTACACTGAGCTGATGCAGGGAGGACAGGGAAAACAACTGAAAGATGTCTTGAGAATTGTATCTGTCCCTTTAGTTGTACCTGTGTGTATGGACACCATTTGTTTCTAGAGTTGTATCTTCACTTGTACAATCCTATGGCCGCTGCTGGATGATATTTTTAATGTGTCTGGGCTGGAGGATGCCATCATGGCTCTCAGATGGATATTTTGCTGTGATAGTTCATGTCTATGTCACTGTGACAGATGTGAGGCTTTGGAAACAGGGAAAATTCAGGCTATTATATTGAGAGGTGAGAGGGGCTTTGGAAACATAGAATGTTCCAACTACTGTATTAATGTTATACTGTCATGTGTACCATTGTGGGCAGGCCAGTGACTGTATCCCTGGTTCAGTGATGGGTCAGAAAAGCTTTCTGCAGGAACTAGGGTCACTGGGGAACAATTCATGCAGATCCCTAAGGCTGGAGCCATGCCCATACCAAGTCTGTGGAAGGTTTGCTGTCTGGGGAAATAGCATAGACTGGTTTGAGCTGGTTCAAGAGGGTAGGCAGACAAAGGATTTGAAATTGTATAAAATATCAGCCCTAGGGGAGGGATTCACACTCTATCCAAGAACTGACATGAGACTGTGACCAAGAAAGAGAGAGATCCTGTGAGAGACCTTGAAGTACTTTGTTATACCAGGGTCTCCACAGGGAAGATAGGACTGCCTCGTAAGTTAGACACAGCAGCTCTTCACTGTATTAAGATAAGTTTTTTCTGAAATGCTTTTGTTCTGCATAAATTGTTTTATGAGGGCTGACTGGTCATTGGTTAATCCTGTTATTGCCCCTGAGGGAACAGAAGTGGGGATGCTGCAAGGAATCAGACCTACTGAGCTAATCACCGTGAAGCACAGGAGCCTGCTGCGAAAGGCCCAGTTTGAAGGGAGTAGACTGCAGAAAGGAGAATGGCTGGAGGAGATGTGAGACTGAAGAGGGGAGCTCTGTAGGAGTCTGATGCTGTTATCTTGGGACTGTGACTGGGACCGGTGCTGTCCCCTTTTGGCACCCCTCAAATGCCGGTGCCCCCCTGCAACGCAGGGGCTGCTTACTGTGTAGTGCCGGCCCTGACTGTGACAGTCATTGAAAGACTAGATCCCTACAATGTACTGCTCCACATGGGGAACTCCAAAGCTGTCACAGAACATGGCAGCCCTCCTATTGTGCCTGGTAACTTGCTGGCAGTGAGGCACCCATACCTTGGGGTCTGCCTGTATGGAAAATAGGAAATGCCAGGCTGGATCAAGCCAGCAGTCCTGTCTCCAACAGTGGCCAGTACCAGCTTGCAAAGGAGAAGCTGCAGGACACCCAGCAGTTATGGAATATCCTGCACACAGGGAAAGTTTGTATCTCCAGCTATTCTTGTTCTCCATGGGAAAGCACCTGCCCACTTTGGGAGGTCTCATGCTTGTGCTGAGGGCTATTGGTAGGCTACCAGTGATCAAGCATCTCCTCATGTCCTCTCTCACCCGTCCCTCCATTGCTCATGCATGAGTACAGTCTAGCTCAGGGGTCTCAAACTCAAATCACCATGGGGGCCACATTAGGACTAGTACAGGGCCACATGAGGACTTGTACATTAGTCTGAGGGCCATGCCACTGAAACCTTTTCATACAACAATATGGCAAATATTGGTAATTACAGTGTTGTTGCAGGCTGAAAAACTAGCTTTAGGGGCCACATGCGGCCTGCAGGCTGCGTGTTTAAGACCCCTGGTCTAGCTTCAATTTGAGTCAGAGTCTTCTGTTCCCAGGTGGCTGAGAGCCCTCTTCATTGAACTAGCTGCCCTTGCAAATACTCTGAAGATGGACAAACAGAGGGGGCTGTTGATAACTGCACACTGCCAGGCAGTCTGGAACGTTTTCTCCATCATCTGCCCCACTGGAAACCACCCATGGTGGCAGATTGAAAAGCTTGCTCTGGATTCTAACTTAAAATGCTTGTTCAGGGCTCTAAGCTGCGACAAAGAATTCTTCTCCAGGCATCTGCCTTGTGGCTCTTGTCCATGTGTTCAGTGTCTAACTGATCATCACATTTGGGGTTGGGAAGGAATTTTCCCCAGGTCATATTGGCAGAGACCTTGGGTGTTTTTTTGCCTTTCTCTGCAGCATGAGGCAGAAGTCACTTGCAAGTTTAGAGTAGCATAAATGGTGCATTCTCTGTAACTTGAAGTTTTTAAACTGTGATTTGAGGACTTCAGTAATTCAACTAGAGGTTGGAGTCTATTTCAGGACAGGGTGAGTGAATTTCTTTGGCCTGGAACGTGCAGTGGTCAGACTAGCTGATCACGCTGGTTCCTTCTGATCCTAAAATCTATGGAAACTGTTGTATGTTCCCTTCTTGGTTAGCAGTTACTGTCCCAGATCAAGGCAATGTGTTCTCTCCTCTCCCTGTGTTTAAGGTTATTTTCTCCATCTTTCTGCTGGATGGTTCATTTCTTTGGAAAGAGCTCTCTTGATTTCTACCTCAGATATGAACCCCACTGGAAGAACTCTGCCCAGGGCACCAAGGGTACTGTTGATCACATTTGTGCCTCTCTTGGTTGCTATGGCAACCACCATGTTGACCGTCATAGAGGCAGTCCACAAAGAGGAAGAAAAGTGAATGTGCAGGGAGGACACCTCTCATCTTGAGATTCTGACAATTAAGAAATAGAATAGTAATGAAAATAATGATGAGAATAATGTCTGGAGCATACACTAGCCAGAGAGGAGGGGTGGGTGATAACTCTGGTAAGGGGGGTAGGCACACTGAGTACGACTGGAAATTTGGGGGAGCAGTGCTATAGACTGGGCTCTGATATGTTTTGGAATGGGGAATAGTTTGACCAGCTGGATCCTGGTGTATCAGGGAGGACAGTGGCTATCTGACAAAAACCAATCAACAAGCGATACCTAGAGATTGATGGACTTTGGTTTCTTTTCTTACACTTTCTTTCCTTTGTTTTTCTTAAAGGGGACATGAAATTTAAACATTAATTCATGTGAGGATGGAGGAATTCAGAATCAAAAGTCAGGCGATTCTTATTTCTCTTTCAGATTTCCTGTCGGCTATGTCCGCACGTATATGCTTATTTCGATTTAAGTTAAATTGAAATAAGTTTATTTGAAATAAAATCCTTAATGTGAATTAATTTAAATCAAAATAAGTAAAAACCTCAAATCGAAATAGCAAGTCCAGACACAGGACTTGCTATTTCAAATCAGGAGAAGGGCAGCATGGGAGTTGTGGCAACATGGCCCCCTCACTGGGCCATGCCCCCCCCCCAATATATACAAAAAGAAAGGCACCCTGGGAAGGAGAAGGGCAAAAGCATTGTTTCAAAATAGTGGTTATTTCAAAATAACACATCCGAACGGTGTTATTTTGAAATAACCATTTCAAAATAACAGATGATTCGAATGAAACTAGGTTTAAGCTATTTCAAAATAACGTCTTGTTTCAAAATGATGGAGCTCGTCATTTTGAAACAGGAAAACATTGAATGGACCTAATCTTTTTAAAATCGAAATAACCAGTGTTATTTTTATTTAAAAGATATGTGTGGACATACCCTTCTTGATCAGGAGCATCGCTGTCCCGGGGAAGGACCCGGGACGCCGGCCCAGGCCCCACCCCCTGCCTGCAGACTATGCCCCTGGGTGGGCACAAGGCAGGGAGCAGCAGCCGTGGCCGCGGGGCTGCCTGGCTTAGGAAGGGGCCAGAAGCAGGCCCTGGATCTCCGGCTGGATCCGGCTGGAGACCGGGAGAGGTGGGGCCCCGCCAGGACCCGGGGCACTGGCACTGGGATTTGGAGCACGGGCTCCGTGTGCCAGGTGCCAGTGACGCCCCTGGTCTTGACCAAACCCAACCCCTTAGTGTACCATGCCCTTGAAGCATAAATAGGCAGCTTGTAGAACAATGCCCACCTTGAGGAAAGCAGGAATGGTGGGTTACTCTCCAGTAACTGTCCTTTGAGATGGGCTGCTCGGATCCATTCAGTAATAGGTGCCTCCATGCTAGATCACCGAATTGGTTGGAAAAACTTGTCCTAGCCTGTCAGAAGAGGGGAGGCGGCCACCGCCCCTCACGCCACCCGCAGCTATATATATGGCTGCCTTCCCACCCCCTCCTCAGTTCCTTGGAGTCACCAACTCCAGAAGCAGGGATGGAGGGGAGGGACCTGAATGGATCCGAGCAGCCCATCTCGAAGAAGGACGGTTACTGGAGAGTAACCTACCGTTCTTCTTCGAGCGCTGCTCAGATGCATTCAGTAATAGGTGACTACTAGCCATGCTGATGGACAGCAGGTGGTGTCGGTACTTCCGCCTTCAGCACAGCAACAAGCCCCGTATGGTAGAGGCCCCACAGCAAGATGCTCGCTGAAGCCAAAAGGCGAGTGGGCCTAAATGGGCCCAGAAGAAGCAACAGCTGCGGGTCAACCCAGCACAGGCCAAGGCCGAACCCACAGAGGCAGAATGCAAGAGCAGGTCGGGTGAGGTCACCAGCTAGAGAAAAAGGACGCAACCTAACTAAAACGGATTGTGTAGGTACTCTGCATAGGAGGAAGAGTGGAATGTAACCAACAGACTACAATGTCTGGTCATAGGCCATGTCACGTGGACTCAGAAGAGAACACTAAAGGCTGGCAATTGAAACCAGCCATATGCACGTGTCTCGTGTGAGAACTAAAAACGGGTAGGCATAGGTCGCGAGAAGGCTGCAGGAGCCACGTAGTCATGGACTGAGCTGGTGACTACTTAGTATGCAGGGAGAGGTAAAGGGATGACAATGCCCCTTATCTAGGATATGACAAGGCAAGCCGTCTGGTTAAAAAGAGAAATGGGGATAGAAGGTTGAAAGATGGACTCGGGGCAACTGAGAGCACCACGAGACCCTGAGCTGCAGCATATAGAGTCAAGCCAAGCGGGATGGGCCCATGATATGCTAATTAAGGGCCTGGTAATGCACCTTTTCAGCTGGACAGGCACCACGACCGTGTTCTCGGAGGAGAGAGGTTCCGGGGAAGGTCACTAACAGCAAGGCGGCCTGAGGCAGTGCTGATGAGAAGGTCGTACTAGAGCCCGCAGGGAGTTAGAATGCAGAGGACGGCCTGCTGGTTTAAGCTTGCAGGGTTTGCATCACGAAGCTCTCACTAAGGCGTGAGGAAGGGGAGAAGAGAGACCAGAGAGAACTCTTTCTACTGTCTAGACAGCCCCTCGGCAACCGAAGGAATCGACGGAGAGCCGTAGAAGGCCGCAGACTCAGCACCTATAGAGCTTGCCTGAGGGATAACGTTATCACTTGCCATGCCAAGGAGAAACTCTTCCATACATGGATATTGAAGAACTCCATTGCCAAGGACAGATCCTTCCTAAGCTAGGGAAAAAGGACCGAATCAGGGCAGCAGCTGCCGCATCCAAAGGACACCCCAGGATCGGAGGACCAAAGACGTTTTCTCCCTGGAGGGAGCCAGAGGCAAATAAAAGGGGAGGACACAACCCAAGACTTTTATATGTTGTATAGAGATGGGTTCTCTGCCTGTCACACTATCGGATCAGCAGTGGGTGTTGATGGGTCCTTGAAAGTGGGAGGAGAGACCCGCAGAACTGCCAGGCACCATCAGTGTGCATGGGGAGAACCGCAGTAGCATTGAGGGACTACACGGGGCATAGCGGGACGGTCCCACGGGGAGGCAGGGCGGACTGGGGGCGTCGTGTCCTGCCTGGGAATAGGACTGTAGAGCAAGGCAGTTATGCAAGTGCGCTGGAAGTATGGAACCATCTGTCTGACGCAGACAGCTGTCCGGAAGGCAGTGGATACCAAAGTGGGAAATATAAGTGGGAGAGCACTCGAAGGGATGGACCCTTCGCAGCTTCCCAACGTATAACCATCACTGGCTGTTTCCTCACAGGGTTTTACGAGGTGCTCCCAGCCATAGCTTGGTGAGGTCGGGGAAGAGTGGAATACCCTGAAGAGGGTAGACAAGGGAGAGGGCTCCTGAGATGGACCCCTGGTTCCCACTAGATTACCGAAGGTGGAGACGTGGAACCGTGCAAGGGAACAAGGAAAAATGGGCCATACCTGGCCCCGTGCAGGAGTAAGACCCACTGTAAAGGATACCTTCCCAATAAAATAAGCTATCCAGGTGTTGCTATACCGATGTGTTCCCTTCAGCTAGCAGGAGATATGCCTGTCAAGTGGGGTTGGGGTCACAGCGCAGAGACAGTGGTGCGACCAGGGGTATCCCCTTCCCTTCCCCTGACCCGGATACGAGGGGGCCTACCTGGGACACGTATCATGGCCAGAGGCACCATCCTGTTGCGAGTAGGCTTCGGATGTGCGTGTCTCGGAGCCCTGGCCACAGCTGAGGCTACAATGAGAGGCGTCTCAGTCCCTGGGTGAGGGTTAGAGTGGGGAGCGCGGTGGGGAATATTCGGGAAGGAAGGCTGTTGGGAGCAGAGAGGGGCGGTTTCTGTCTTCGAGGAAGTTGCTGCTTAAGAGGTGGGGGGGGGTAGCTGTGGTGTTGGGGTGCCTGCATCGTAGGCGGGCGTCATTGTATTGTTGGTGCCCCCCGGCGTCTCGATCTAAGGCTTGCTCCCGCAATTGGGAAAAAGGAGAAAGGACGAGGAAGGATCGGGGTAGTTCCCACCAGACCTACCTTCCTTAGAGGAAGAAAGGTGGTGGGGGGGGGGGGCTGGCTGTCTATGGCAATGACGCCCTAAGGCCCCCTGCACCCTAAGGGTAAAGTGTGGCGGTGGTCAGAGGGCCCCCTCCTTATGGAGAGGGGGGTGAAGGCCCACTTCCCGCCATGAGTGAAGCGTGAAGGGAAGGGATTGTCCTGCCCAGGGAAGTGGGGAGCTAAGTCAGGGTGGTGGGTCTGGGAGGGAGAAGGCCGAAATATTTGGCCTCTCCTCGAGGATCCCAGGCTGTGCTCACCACAGAGAGGGTTTCAGGGGGAAACAGGACGTTCCCCTCAAAGGGCAGGTCAAGAACTGCCTGCTGAACATTAGGGGGCACTCTAGCCTCCCTATGCCATGCTACCCTGTGGAGGGTAACCGCCGAGGCCATGGTGCAGGCAGCGGTGTCCACCACATCGCGAGCTGAAAGGAGGAGGTCTTGTGAGATTGTTTCCTTCCTCCAGGAAGGCATCATACTTGTCCCTGGCCTCAGGCGGAAGCATATTTCTAAATTTCCCGAGTGACTCCCAGACGTCCAGCAAGTATCTGCTGGTTATGGCTTGGTTGTTCACCACTTGCAATTGAAAGGCGATGAAGAATACACCTTACGGCCTAACAGATCCAGCTCCCTAGTTTCCCTGGAGGGAAGGGGGTCCCTGGGGGGTTCTCCGGCCCCTACTGCCATCTGGATCACATCCCTAGGGGGGACTGGGTGGCCAGCAAGAGAGGGGTAGTCTGATTCGGGTACCCGATACTTCATGCTCGCCGTATCCGAGACTGAGGGGACGGAGCTGGGACTCCACTACTGGGAGCGTGCGAGGTCCCATATGCTTGAGCAGGGTGGGATTGCTAAGGGTGCTGTGGAGGCGAACGCCGGTCCGAACAGGGTATCGGGAGGGAGACTCAAGGGCTCCACCTCCATACCTAAATGGGCTGTGGCCCGGCGCAACAGATCAAAGTGCGCCAAGAGGTTTCCCATAAAGGACTCCGGTGCCGGGGACAGCACGGCACCGGGGGCCCACCACTGAAGGGAGGGAGTTACCTCAGGGGACCATTCTTGCGGCCGAGAATGGAAGGGTGATGGGGCCGATGTGTGGCACTGGGGCCGTTTGGAGCCCCTAGAAGGCCCCTCTTCCAGGCTGGAGACAGGGGAAGGGGATCGAGATTCCTGACCCAGTGCCAGCGGTGGAGCAGTGTCAGTCCCCGCTGGGGTGGAAGACAGGGTGCTGGGAGGTGAGGGTGAGTGTCCTGGGTGAACCCAGGCCTTCAAGATGAAGGCCGGTATGCCCCTTCTGATTGGAGGTGGGGCGGGGGGGGGGGGTTGGGAGGAGCAGCAGGGCTCATGCTGCCTCCACCGCTTCTGGGGTGAATGGGACGAGAAGCAACTCCACTTGAGTCGCAGGCAAGTCCTCACTGGGGAAGGGAAGACTGCTCGGGTGGGAAGGTTCCCGCTCCTGTGGCACTGGGCTCTGCGGTGCCAAGGGTGGAGTCAGCTGGTGCCGGGGTGAGGTCGGCACCAGTGAGGCCGGGCTGTACCGTGTTGTCGGCACCAGAGATGATACAGCGCGGTGCCGAGGCGAGCCTGGCATCGATGGTGCCAGGCTGACTGATGGTGACCTCGGTCGGTGCTGAGGCGCTGGGTAGGTGCTGCGGTGCCGAAGTCAGCACCGAGGTGGTGCGGCGGTGGTGGCCACTGGTGGCACGGTGCCGCGTAGGCTCTGGCGCCGAGCTTGGTCTCCGGGCTGGGCTTGAACCCAAAGCCTTGGGTGAAGGGTGCCAAGCCTCCTCCGAGGCTAGGGTGCGGCATCGCTGTTCCCTCTCTGTAATCGTTCTTGGTTTAATGGAGAGACAGATGGAACACGCCGAGACCATATGGTCTTTGCTGAGGCACCTAAGGCACTTCCTTTGGAGGTCGTCCCAGAGGAAGGCCTTGCCGCACTCGGCGCAGGGTTTAAACCCCGGCATTGTCAATGTGATGTTCCGGTCTGGTGTTGGGGACACTTGCGGTGGAGTTAGATCCACAAAGAGGTGTGTCCTACCGGACAGTGAGTAGAAGGCCGAGAGACAGGCTGCTTGCAAGTTGCAAGGAGCGGACATTCCAATTCCAACACGCAAGGTGGAAGAAATGAAACTGAGGAAGGGGCAGGGAGGCGGCCACATATATAGCCACGGGTGGCGCGAGGGGCAGTGGCTGCCTCCCCTCTTCTGACAGGCTAGGACAAGTTTTTTCTGATCAATTCAGCGCTCTGGCACAGAGACACCTATTACTGAAAGCATCCGAGCAGCGCTCGAAGAAGAACTGTAGGTTAAAGCTCAGAGACCGACAGCTGATTCTTCATTCTAATCTACAACCTTGGACTCATCCTTGCTGTGCCTCAATTTACAAAATGGGGCTAATAATATTTAGCTTGCAGGAGAGTTGGGAGAATTAATTGATCTTTGCAAAGTACTTTGAGATCCTCAGACATTGCTAACTATTACAGTTGATGGTTGCATTAGTTCTAAGGATACATGCATACAGTATGTAATACACACAGGCCTATTGCGATTGCAATTTTCTTGGCTTGAAATAGTACTAGTTTATACCAGGTCTGAATTTGGCCCATGAACTCACTGGCACGCAACTAAATAACTGCACATCCTTGGACACAGTAACATATGCCTAATACTGAGATACTACAAAAGCCGTTCCCCCCCCATCCTCCAGGGGACAGACAGAAACTGCTGCTCCTGCTGCTTTTGTATCAATGAAAGAACATTCCAGCACTCTGTTGTAGCCTGTGTCTGTGCTGGCACTCAGAGTGCCCTGGACAACTCAACAGCCCTGTGCTTCTGGAGGTGGTGAATGATGTGACTCTCAATACGTGTTTGGGACTTGGTAAATGATGGAGGAGGGGGTTATAGGCTTGTAAAACACAATACTGCATCACTCTGCAGCCATGGGTCCAGTTCCCAGACTGTGGCTTCAGATAGTGTCACTGCAGATGTATGAGTCATTGCTATTGCGTTTGTCTGCAGGGTTTGGTGGGAAGAATTAGTCATGTGCATTTGGGGATGAGGGGGTTAATGAGGCTGCCTTTCATTTCTACCAAGCAGGTTCTTGATTCTGCTACATTCAACCTAGTGCCAGGGCAAAGGCTTAAAGATGGCTGTAGCAGGTGACACTGCAATTATTGCAGGATCCCAGCCTTCCCTCACTGCTGAGTCAATGAAGTGTACTTGGTCTTATGACCAAGACCTGACTCGCCTGGCTGCCTTCCTGTCCTTCTCTCCATCTGTCTTTCCCTACAAAGGTGGAAGAGCACCCGGACAAACCAGTGAGAGGCAGAATTTTCTGCTGAAAACAGAACCAAATACTCCAGCTGATGCCTAATCAGGGCCAAGTAGAGTAGAAGAATTACTTCTTGTGTCTTACTTAGAATGCCCCGGTTAAAACATCCCAGAATGGTGGTTGCTTTTTTGCAACAGCATTATACTGTTGACTTATATTTAGCTTGTGATTCACTATGACACCCAGATCCCCTTCCACAGTACTCCTTCCTAGGCAGTCATTGCTCATTTTGTATGTGAGCAATGTATTGTTCTTTCCTAAGTGGAGTACTTTGCACTTGTCTTGTCTGAAGAATTAAAGAGCAGCTGGGCAGAGGGAAAGGGCTGAAATGCAGCTTTTTGGCATCATGTCAGTGTACCATCAGGGTGATCATCTCTTGATTAATTGTTTCTGTGAAGAACCTCTAGCACAGATACAATTACATGTGCCTTCAGCTGTCATGCTTAAAGTCATGAAGATGATTGCTAGTTGGGATCAAGGAGAAATTTCACCGTTTTGCTGTGCAAAATACAGGCAAGTTTTGTTTTTTTAAGGGTTTCATTCCTTCCTCCAAAGCATTTGTGTTCGACTGCATGGGCAATAGGATATCAGATTAGCTGGTTCATGGATAGGTTTTGGTATAGCCAAGCCACTGGCTACAATTCTTATCTCACCTATAGCAGAGACAAGGTTTGTCTACACAGCAACTGGGAGATGTGATTCCTGGCTCAGGTAGACATAGACGCTAGCCCATGCTTGAGCTAGTGCGCCAAAAAGAGCAGTGCGGCCATGGTGACATGGGTGGCATTTCAGGGCCACCTGTCTCCAGAATATGAACTTGGCCAAGGGCAGAGGAGGGAATCAAGCTACATTCCTGCGGTAAGTCCCTGCATGTCAAAAGCTGGATGTTTTCTATGCAACCCTCTCTTTTTTTCCTTGGGACAAAAGCTGGTCCCATTAAAGACAATCAAAATCCCCATTAACTTTACTGGGAATGAGATTTAATAAATGTTTTGGCCTGTGGGTGTCTTTGCTCCAGATTCTGTTCTTAGATACACCAGGGTAAATCTGGGTCAAATCAAGGTCAAATCAGAATGGCTCCCAAAGAGCCCAACATTACACCACCATCCTCCTTAGTGCCTTGCAGTCCTGCACATCCTCTAGCCTAGAACACTGGTGAGTGTTTTCTTGGGAGTTATGAATGTTGCTCCCAGGGTTAGATCAAGACATTCAACCCCACTTTCATATCCATTGGTGCTAAAACTAGGGATGTTGGGAGAGCTGCTGCACCCCCTGAATTGAAGTGGTTTCCATTATATACAGAATTTCCAGTTTGGTTCCATGGCTCTGAGCATGCCCACTACAAATTATTCCAACATGCCTGTTCACATCCAGAACACAGCTCTGTTTTTTTTGCACAGCCTCATTTAAGTCCTTTCCATTAAGATACACTAAGTCGTTCTTAAAATTGCCATTTATTTCAGGTTCTTGGCAGGAAGTTTTCTGTGGATAATAAGAATCATAGAATCATAGAATCATAGGGTTGGAAGGGACCCCACGAGGTCATCTAGTCCAACCCCCTGCCAAAAAAAGCAGGACCACTCCCATTAGATCATCCCAGTCAGTGTTTTGTCCAGCTGGGACTTGAACACCTCCAGAGATGGAGATTCCACCACCTCCCTAGGCAACTTATTCCAATGCTTCACCACTCGCCTAGTAAGGAAGTTTTTCCTAATATCCAGCCTGGACCGCCCCAGCTGTAACTTGAAGCCATTGCTTCTTGTTCTGCCCTCTGTTACTACCGAGAACAGTCGAGCTCCCTCCTCCTTGGAGCAACCCTTCAAGTAGTTGAAGGTTGCTATCAAATCCCCCCTCAGTCTTCTCTTCTGCAGGCTAAATAAGCCTAGTTCCTTCAGTCTTTCTTCATAGGGCTTGTGCTCCAGCCCTTTGATCATTTTGGTTGCCCTCCTCTGGACTCTCTCTAATTTGTCCATGTCCTTTTTGTAGTGGGGAGCCCAAAACTGGACACAGTATTCCAGATGTGGCCTCACTAGTGCAGAATAGAGGGGAATGATCACATCCCTTGATCTGCTGGCAACACTTCTTCTGATGCAGCCCAGTATGCCATTGGCCTTTTTGGCAGCAAGAGCACACTGCTGACTCATATCCAGCTTCCCATCCACCATGACTCCCAGGTCCTTTTCTCCAGTGCTGCTATTTAGCTGATCACTCCCCAGCCTGTAGCAGTACATGGGGTTTTTTTCGTCCCAAGTGCAGGATTTTACACTTATCCTTGTTGAACCTCATGAGATTCCTCTTGGCCCACTGCTCCAGTTTGTCTAGGTCTCCCTGAATCCTGTCTCTGCCCTCTAGGGTGTCTACCGTTCCCCCCAGTTTGGTATCATCTGCAAACTTACTACGTGTGCAATCTATCCCATCATCCAGATCATTAATGAAGATGTTGAACAGAACTGGCCCCAGGACCGACCCCTGGGGCACACCACTTGTTACTGCCTGCCAACTTGACATGGAGCCATTGATTCCTACGCGCTGAAACCGTTGTTCTAGCCAGTTTTCTATCCACCTTACAGTCCATGCATCTAACCCATACTTCCTTAATTTGCCAATGAGAATGCTGTGGGAAACCGTATCAAAAGCCTTGCTAAAGTCAAGGTATATTACATCAACGGCTCTTCCCGCATCCACAAATCCAGTCATGCTAAGAGTTACTTAGCATACAGTAGCTTAGACTAGTGGTTCCCAACATTTTCCCTGCTGTGGCATGCCTTGCTACCTTTAATTAATTTGAGGCACACCACCATATAGTTTCCAAATAAACTCATGAATATTCATGAGCTAATGAGCCAATCCAGAGCTCTTTGAGTGTTCTTTTAAAAAATTTTGTGGCACACCTGCTCAGACCTGATGGCACACCTGTGTGTTGTGGCACATTGGTTGGGAAACACTGGCTTAGACCATGGCACAAAGCTTATTTCTTCTAGGGATTAGTCACTAAAGATCAACCCTTCAAGGTGTGTAGCTTCTGGAACCCAAACTGCTGTGGATATAAATACCAAAACTTAAAACCTTTCCTAATCACTCTTGATTTCAAGATTTCAGGAACTCAGAGCTTCTTGGGATGGGATCAAATTTCTAAAACTCAAGCCATCGGTAGAAGGCATTCATTTCTAGGGGTGGGTCTTCTGAGAGGTTTTACTCTTTTAATGAAAAGCTTCTGAGTGATCTAACTTCTATAACTCAAAATTTCCTAGGAAGCGACTTGTAAAAATAAAGCCAAAGATTTTCTGTGGGAGTTGAAGCATTATCTTTCAGAACTCAAACTTCTTGGACATCAAGAAGCCAGTCCTGCAAGATGGAAGACAAGGAGTGCTTACTGAACCTAGGGTTCCTTGGGATCCACCTTTTAGAACCTTGACCCTCCCTATCTTCCTTCTAGAACCCAATCAATAGTCAACCCACTAAGTGTTGCTTGGTGAACTAAAAGCAAAATGAAAAGCAATGTGGCAAACGCCACATGGATCTGAATTGAAAAGCAAGATGTAGAAATCCCTACTGCAGAATCCCATCTTCTCTCTTGTTAAATGCACGAGTTCAGTGTACAACACAAATGGCCTTTCAAGAGGTGTATTCTTTTCACAAGCTCTGTCTGTGAAGTAGCTGTCAAACTGTGTTTTCTACAGTCTCTGGCTTACTGTATAGAAAGTGTATGTTGTAAGAGGTATAACTAATATTCTAATTTATTTCTGGTGCATGGACTATTCTGAATAGATATCCATCTGTTCTAGCATTCAGTAAGGCTTGATTTGGTGCAGAGATGATGGCTGGATTCTGATCTCATTTAATCTGGTATAAATCCATTGGAAGCTAATAGAGTTAGTCCATGTTTACACTAATGTAAATGGCTATGTCTACACTAGAGAGCTCAGTTAAGTTGACTTAACAAGGTTGACTTTAAGTTGACTTAACAAAGTCTACTTAAAGGCTACGTCCACACTGGAGGGCTCTGTTAAGTTGATTTTGTTAAGTTGATTTAACAAAGCCTACAGTGTAGACAACCACCCTATCTACAATGTGTTAAATCAACTTAATAAAGTCGACTTTAATGTTTAAGTTGACTTTAAGGGCTGGAGTTATTAAGTCAACTTAAGCAAGTGCTTAAGTTGACTTAACAAAAGTCCAGTGTGGACATGTCTTTCCTTCAGTCGACTTAAGGCTCCAGTGTAGATGTACCCAATGAGACTTGAAGTCTGATCCATTTTATTCAGATAACAGAAATTCACATGAGCCACTTGATCTGTATTTTCTCTCCTTACCCTTCTTTCCTCCATGACTTGACTTAGAAGCAGAATAAAATTCTGACCCATAATTTCCACAACTATGGTGAGATGACTGGATATAGAGTGTAGACTTAAGGCCATGTGACTGGCGGTGACTTGCCTAGCAGTAATTCTTGGGGTTAAATGCACTCTGTGTTTTCATGTTCTCTCAGGAGTTCTCACTAATAAGTGAAGATTAATGCTATACCAGATACTGATCATAGGATGTTCTGTTAATACAGCAGAAAGGCTGAATTAAAATTAAAAAGGGCAGCCAGGTGACATTCAAAATATTAAAATAGATGAGTGATGATGCACCAAGTATGGAATAAATGTTTATATCAATAGTTTGGGTCTCATCAGCCATTTCTTTTACTGGAGTAGACCTGAGCAGTAAGAATAATGGGACTTAACGGAAATAATGAACCATCCTTGAATTAATATACTCAGCAGCCTACCTGTTTCCCTACTGCAGGGATGTATATTTGTAATTCTAAGACATTATGAGATAAATTGCTATTAGAGCAACCATGTTGGTCATCTAAAGAGAGAATGGGGTCAAGCTTGTGGCTTCTGTCTGTATATCTCTCTCAGACTTTGTCCTAAAAGGTATTTCAGTCCTGGGGTTTTTATGACAAGAGGCCAGGTTCTAATGCCAGTGTAACTTCAGGGTAACTCTAGTGAAGCCACTGCAGTTACTGCAGATTTACACCAGCATGAATGAGATTGGAATCTGATGCAAGGAATGTGAACTAATTCATTAGCAATTTTGTGCACTGCCAGCTCATTACAACCACATAACATGAGGTCCCATGCTAAATCCTACATATAAGGAAATACATTTTAAACAAAAATGGTTAAGGTAAAGATTTTAATGTCACAGTTTTATGCAAGAACTGAGCAGGGGAATCCCTGTCACTTGCAGTCTTTATGTCAAGTCTGAATCTCTTTACATCAGTGGTCTTCAAACTGTGGAGTGTGCCTACCTGTGGGGTGCGGAAGAATACGTAGGGAGGCCGAGGTTAGCCCCACATCAGGTAAGGAGGGATCGCTGACCAGACTGCCCTCTCTCCAGCTCAGCCACCAGCTTGGCCCCAGCTCTCCACTCCATTCCCACTTCTGGCTACAATTGTGGTCATACTCTGGCCACTGGCTACAAGGCGCTGGCACAAAGCAGGTAACGGAGGCATGGACTGAAAAAGAATAGTGACCACAGCTCTAATTTATGGTGTTGCACCAACGTAAGTTTGGGGCTTAATGCAGGAATAACTGGATGAGGTTCTCTGATTTGTGTTGTACAGGAGATCAGACATCACTAAATGATCATAAAGGTCCCTTGTGGCCTTAAAATGTACAAATTCACAAACATTTGAAAATGAAGGGTTCCATAACAAGTGTATCTCCTCTTCATTACCCTTTGTTACTCTGTGAGTGGTTAAACTGATCTCCTTCAGAAGTAATGTGGACCTTGAGTTCCCATTAACTTCAGTGCGAGCAGGTGATGTTATGTGTACAGAGAGACTTCATGTATGGAGCTTTGTGGTGGGCTGGAGTTGCAGCTCCCCTCCACAGCATCCCTAAATCCTGCAATGTAACTGAACCTGTACTGCCATGCCCAAGTCACTCCTCACCCCTCCTTTAAAATTTCAGCCTAAACATACCACTAGCTTTTTGCCTGATCTTCTTTGTTGCTTAAAGGAAGCACACCCAATTGATCTGGCAAATAAACAAGATGCTTAAAAATCATGTGTAAATCAGAGTCAGTTGCTGGTTTTGGCAGCTCATGTATAATGTGGAAAGATAAAATGTTCTCATCCTTGCTGGAAATTTCTGTAAAAAAAAGTCCAATGGGTTCCACTGTCTGCTGGGTTTTGGCATGGAACATGGGGTTTGCTAGACTGCTGGTCTTCCCTTGTAACCAAGGCCTTGGTCCTTCAAGTATCATCAGACAGGAAAACACCTGCAGCAGCACTCAGTTCCAGTGTGTACAAAGATCCCTCTGCAGATAAGTCATTGCAAACAGATCAGGACCTAGAAAAGTCTAGTGCAGTGTTTCCCAACCAGTGTGCTGTGGCACAGAGGTGTGCCATCAGGTCTGAGCAAGTGTGCCACAAATTTTTTTGAAAGACTATTCAAAGTGCTCTGGATTGGCTCATGAATATTCATGAGTTTATTTGGAAACTATAGGGTGGTGTGCTTCAGATTAATTAAAGGTAGCAAGGTGTGCCCCAGCAGAGAAATATTGGGAACCATTGGTCTAGTGGACACCAATAAAGACCACTGGAAGGGTTTTTAAGGAATTTGTTGGAGTTTCCATGTAGTGATGTTCTCCACCATTTGAAGCCTTCAACTGAAGACATTTAAAAGTTAACTTGCTTGGATGGAAAGTCAAGGAGGGAGCTTTTACTTCCCAAAATGTAAAAACCCTGTTAAAAAACAAAAACAAAAGACTACCCTTGTAAGTAATTAAAAACCTGGATCAGTGGATTTTTTTTCCCCCCAAAACTGCTTCTAAAGAAGGATTGTGGGCTGTGTGAACAACAGTGATGCACATACTGAAAGGGAAATAGGTGAGAAATCTTCTGGAGGCTGAGGCTGAAGGCCAGGCACTGCTAAACTGCAGCTTGGGAGCCACATGTGGCTCTTGAATGAAAAAGCATGGCTTGTGGAAGAATGTCAGTAAATCAATTTAGTAGGTAAAAGCATATGGCTATATGCTTCAGTGCAGCGCTTCAAGGTTTAATAATCAAATTGTGTGGCTCTTGAGCTCCATAAGTTTCCTGCTGTAGGCTGATCGAGGTCTGACTAGTCCAACTGTACTGCTCGCTGAAGGCCAGTAATACCAGAGTAGTAGGCAAAGGATCATGCAGTCTTGTACCTGACTCAGAACCAGGGAGGCCCCTTCTGCGTAAGGTTACCAGATGTCAGGCAAAAGGAGGACATGTCCTCCTTTTTACCTTCATGTCCTCTGTCTGGCAGGCATTTTAGAATACATGATTTTCTCTGGCTTTTTACTTATGGGGTTAAAGCAGGGGTCTCAAACACACAGCCCGTGGGCCGCATGCGGCCCCTAAAGCTATTGCCCGCCGCCTGCAACAACATGATCATTACTGATATTTGCAATATCATTGTATGAAAAGGTTTCAGTGGTGCGGCCCTTGGGCTAACATACTAGTCCTCATGTGGCCCTCTACTAGTCCTCATACAGCCCTCATGGTGATTTGAGTTTGAGACCCCTGGGTTAAAGTATGCTTGAATACCACGGAATACCTCCTTTTTAGGGGAACGCAGAAGAAGATGACATTTTCTCCATGTGTCCTCCAACATCCTCCTTTTCTTCCTTCCAGGCTTTGGTATCTGGCCCTACTTCTGAGCAGCCCTTGCTGACAGGAGGGCCACACTGCTGGCCCCTAGGTGGGCCTCTGCCCTGCCCAACGACGCCAGGCCAGTCCCTGCTCCTTGGGCCGGCGGCAGGGCGCCGTTCTCAGGCCTTCCGCGAGGCGGCAGGCCCGCAGCCGGCCGGCGCACGTGCGCTCCGGCGCCGGATCGAGGCAGGAGCTGCAGCGCTGCGGCCGCTCCCGCGTTTAAGGGGCCCGGCCGCCCCGCGCTCCCTCCGCGAGCGCATCGCTTTGCAGCCCCGGCTCCTCCTTCCTTTGCAGGCTGCAAGTCCCGCTCCCTGTGCCTGCGGCCTGACGCGGCGTGCAGCTCCCGCCCCTTTAAACCGGGGGCCGCGCTGTTCCCCCCGCCGCCGCCGCAGCCAGACGAGCCCCGCGCACGTGGCTGGATTTACACCCCTCGCCCCTCCCAGCCCAGGGAAGGAGAGGAGAGGAGACTGGGGCTACTCGGCGCCGCTGCTCCGCCTCCGGGGGCTGGGGTGGGGCGGGGGCTCGGCTCGGGCTCGCTACCTGCCGGCGGGGACCGGGACCTGCAGCCCGGCGAGCGGGAGGCTGCCAAGCGAGAGGTGCAGAGGGGAGCCGCAGACCCCCGCCCTGCATCGCGCTGAGCCGGTGAGTGGGGCGGGTGGGTCGGCGGGCGAGACCCCGGGGCCGCCGCCGCTCCCCCAGCAGCAAAGCTGCTCCGCACGGCTCGGCTCTTCCCTTCCCTAGCCGGTGTGGAGCGAGGGCGAGTCTGTGCTGGACGGATTGCACCTGGGCGATGCAGGCAGGAGCTGGCTAGCTGTGGCCCTAGAACGGGGCATTATTTTTCTATAGCCAAAAGGCTAAATCTGGCTGCATTTCACCCCCCCCCCCCCCGACTTCAAGGGTAGGTGTCCATCTTTGGTGCTGGGAGGCAGCCTTGCTTTCCCAGCGCTCCTTGTTGCTGCAGGCTTGCCAGCAGGACTCCCCCCGCCCCCCCAGCAGACATGACAACTATTGTGTCGAGAGGCAAAGCTTTGCTCTTTTGTTTGAAAAGTGCGGAGGACTGCTGTTTTGTGTCTGAGCCCACAGCCTGGGTTGGCCCGCCATCTGTGCTTAGATTCCCCCAGCTTTGCTGTGCCAGGCTATCGGCGGCTTCAGAGCTTGGCATTATGCAGTCTCAGTGGCTCTCATGAAGCGCCTACCTGCCTGCATTGAAGAGGCAGGCGTCTCTCTCGCACACATGCTCCATGTTGCACTTCCCACACCATCCAGGCATCCTGTCTTATTCCTGATCCGAGCTGCTCTGAGCTCAGAGGACTTTGATGATCTCTCTCTAGTGGATTTTCCTTACCATCTGGCTCCAAGAGCTTTTTTTCCCCCCCCACCTTCCTCTGTTTCTGTTTTCATTTGTTGGGAGAATACGAATCACAATGAAGGTTCTGGGACATAAGATAGAATTATTAACAGGTAAATTGTACATTTTTAATTTTTTTTCTGAACAGTTCTGAAGGCAATGTTCCATCTCTTGTGCTGATGGCCAAGTTACTTTCCAAGCTAAAGCCTGATGGGTTTTCCTACTTCTATCCCAAGCAAAGACTCAGATTGATGCAGTTAATTTCAGTGGCTTTGCAGTAGTGTGGTTAGTTTGGGCAAAATCGTGTGAGCTGGGGGGAAATCCCTAGTGTCAGACATCATCAGGAGTGGCTCCAGCGTTCGGTCAGCTGGCTGTCTAGAGGAGAGAGCGGGACTTGCTTTATGCGAGAAAATAGCAGTGGTGGAGTTCTTATTTACTGACTCCTAAATAGGAGGTGGTGGGATGGGTTGGCTGGCTGCAGGTGTCCCAGCTGCAG
This sequence comes from Podocnemis expansa, assembly GCA_007922195.1. Lineage (NCBI taxonomy): Eukaryota > Metazoa > Chordata > Testudines > Podocnemididae > Podocnemis > Podocnemis expansa. Next base: position 1,277,577 of record ML682072.1, on the reverse strand, counting down.
TAATTCACTTTTTGGCAGTTTTCTTTCTTACCTGATCCTCCTCTCTACTTAGTTTATGTTTGTTCAGTGCTTGAAACCATGAAGTGTTATCTAAATCTGGTTCATATTTTTCTTTGGTGACAAGCAAAATTTCCTGAGCCTGTCAGCAGCTTTTTCTGGGGTATAGTCTCTACAAGCTTGAGAAACACTCTTCTAAATACCAGAGACTGGCTTCCTATACTGTCAGGGAGATCTCAGGGATGGTCCATGGACTGGTCATTGAGGAAATGCTGATCTCGAGACCTCCTTGGTGATCTGTCTGGTGTTGGGGGTAGGTGGATTAAAGAACAGAGAAAGGAGCCGTTTCTCCATGCAAGAGGTTGCAGTTATGCCCTGTGTGACGCAGGCTCCTTTTTTCCGCCTCCTTCACGGGACCAGCCATTGATCCCAAGCCCTATCTCTGGGTATGTGCGTGTGGATCAACACCCTCTGCTGCATCAGAGTTCTTTGGGCAGGATGGGGGAGAAAACAACATTGGAGTCATGATTTCCCCTTTTGTGCCAGGGTATGATTGTCTGCCTACGTTAAGCAGGGATCTTGCTTGCTTTTTTTTTTTTTTTTTTCCTTTGTGTTGCTTCTGTTTGCCAACAGTCTCACGTATCTGCCAGGATACTGCGATCGGGCACCTAGAATGGGGGCACTGTGTATCTGGGTGATAGGTCTGTGATGCAGTAAAGAAAAGGGCATGTTCTTGTCCTCAAAGATGTTTGGGGCCCTGACTTAGCCTGCAGCCTCTGACAGTATTTGTGGGGCAGGATTCAAAACCCTATTGAAGTAACTGCTCTAACCGTTGGAGTTATTACAATATTGTTTAGTAATGGTCCCCAATGGGGGGTTATGGAAAAATTACTGTAGAATCTTATTGCTGTAATGATAACCCCTAGCCCTTCTATAGCACTTTTGATCAGTTGATATCAACGCATTTGACAAAAGACAGCAGTACCATTAACTGCATCTTACAGGTAGGGAAATTGAGGCACAGAGGGGAACTGTGGCTTGCTCAGATCAATAGAATTCTGGCATTCCTGTGCCTTGGACATGAAGAGAGCCTTGTTCCTCTGTCTAGAAGCTAATCTTCTGCACCCTTGTAGGGGCTGGAGCTGGGAGAGGAGTCACTAGAGTATAGCAGGGAAGTCATGACTTGGTAGTGGAGAACCAAGACAGCTGGAAGCTGACCTGCATAATATACTGAGTTTTTATGAGCACCCACCTTGATGGAATATTGCAAAAGGAGTAAGGAGATGTGGTTGAAGCTGATGTCTTCCTTATGGCAGGAAAGCAGAGCTCATGCTATGCCCTACCAGCTAGGCTGCTGGAAAGGTTTTGGAATGGACTTGGCTACTGTCCGTTTTCTCTCTTGCTCCAGACCTTCCTGCACTGTCTGACTGCCTTTTTTTGCTTTCCCACTCAGAGACCTGTGGATCAGGGGTGGGCGGAGAATAGGTTACTGTCAGTTACAGCCACAGCCCTTGCAAGCAATTGGCAAATAAAGGGCCCATCGATACGGCCAAGGCTGGTGTGCCTTGGGATCTTATTGGCTCACAATAGTACCACCCCACTGTGTGATAGATGTATAAGAAGGTTTAATTTCAAGGTCCAGACTGTTAGTGTCAGGAAAAATCAGGGCTGTAATGAGGATATGTAGCATGGTTCCATCTGCACAGACAAGACTGAACCAAACCTCAGTCTTCCATGTGACAATGTGGAGGTGACAGTCTGTCCACGCCCTTGTGGGAGGGCCTGTGCCCTGGATGGAAGGTGCCCTTCTCTTGTGGAGCATTAGGGAGTGCTCCTCTGCTGTCATACGGTTCTCCCACTTCTGGCTGCTAAGACACTGTGAAAGTAGGGGGTGTTTGCACCAGCTGGGTAGCCTTCCAGCCTGGGCTTCTGGGGAAGAAGGATGATGTGGAGTCCCTTGCCCTATGAGCTCCCTAAAATGGGGTGCAGGGAGGAGGGAGGGTATCTGGTTTTTCTAGCTGGGGTGGAGGGGGAGCAGAACAGACCTTCCTGGGGAAAAATTTGTTCCTGAGGGGGCCAAGATGAGTTGTGTCAGGATGATTTCTTTTGCTGCCTTCCTCTCCCCTCCCCTCCTCAGTGACTCCAGCTTAGGCTGGGATGCTGTGATGTAAACTTTTTCCCCCAGTCCCCGACTGTATGTGAATGGAGACTAAACCCACTTGCCTCCTGTTTCACTGCTGCCTTATTCCATGCACTCTTGTTTCGGGGTCTCCTGAACATTTCCCTTGCCTGCCTCCGTCCTCCCATTGCTCCAAGACTCCTTCTCTCATACAACTGGCTTCAGGCCAGGTCTCGCTCCTCTGGAGGAGGTTTGTTTCTCCCTGCCTATCAAGGATTGCTCTATTAGCCAAAGACTCCGTGATCAGACTCCTAAGGAGAGGCAGGCAGGCACATGGATGTATTAACCATCATGCTGGCAGGCAGTGCCTATGTGGCAGGCAGAACTGCCAGAGCGTCATCGAGCCGTTCAGTTACCTCCAAGATCCCCTCCATAATTCATGGGTGCAACAGCAGGTGCTGCCTGTGCAAGGTCTCCAGTCTTCTTTCACTTTGTCATTCTCAGAACCCTTTCTGAAGCTTAATAATATTTTCTTCGTGACATACAGTTTAGTCCTTCTCCAGTATGCAAGCAGTATGTTAGGCTGTGGTTTGCCAGTGCAGTGAAAGCCAAACATGGCTGCCTTTTGTTTGCTTCTTTGCCCATGCTCTGGCATCTACCGGAGAGTGCTTCTCTAGGAGTGAAGGTATCATTGGTCAGTTTTGTCACAGCACCAGCAGGGAGGGATTGTGGGTCCTTTCTGCTGGTTGTGCTCCTTTAATCTGCTAGTTCCTTGGGGAAGGGGCTGTCTCTCACTGTGTTTGTACAGTGCCTGGTGCAATGGTCCCTGGTCATTTATGCAGTACTAAGCACTATGATAAAGCAAATAGTAGCCAGCCTTTTCCTCAGTGCTCCCAGCTCTGCCTGACACACGTAGAGGGAGATGCAAGGGGCTATTTTTTCTGCACTGGGAGGGGAGGGGAGGAAGAAGAAGCTAGCCACTGGCAGCAGACTCCCATTTACTTGTGCCAGCCTAAATCTTCCTTGTGCTTCAGTGCAGGTTCACTCTGTTGTGGTTTGCTTTAAATCTTGTTTCCTGTTAGTGTGGTGAGGCTATTGCAATAAGTTGGGACTTTCCCTGGGCTCTGAATGTGCCCAGGGGTGTTCCACAACTTGAGTCCTGGTTCGGAAAGTGCCGTCTCCAGCTCCCAACCCTTTCTTGTTTGTGTCTTGGGTTGGTGATACTGAGTTGGAGGGTAGTGGATGGAAAGATGGGCCCTGAAGTTCAAACACCTGTGGGAGGGCCCCCATCTATTGCTCCTGGGGATTTCATTAGAACACAATAGTAACCCGATCATGTTATAACAGGGTTTGGTCCTAACCTGCTAAGAGTAGCATGTAGGCCTTGAGTTGGAGCCCGTAGGGTAAACAGAATCTGGCTGTGATCGTCTTATGACTGGATCTGCTCAAGGAGGTCTGCCACTAAACACTATGCAAGGTGGAATTTGGGTGGCCTTGGATGTAGAGGCAGTTAGAGTTATGTCTCAAAGTGATGCATGTGGAGTTATGGTTGCCAACCATTGAAGGGCAGGGCATGGTCTTCTGGCAAGTTGGAAAGACGCTTTTCCTGGTTGCTGTCTGTACCTTGTTCTAGAAAGCAACAATAGGTCTCTTTAATATTGCCTTGAGGCTTTACAAGAGGATTTTAGTCCAGGGGCAGAGGAAGGTTTCTTGTTCCTTTCCTCCACCCATTCTGAGCGGAGCGTCAGCCCGTAGGTGCTGGAACTAGGGGAGCAAGTGCTGCTCCTGCACCCCTTAGCTTAAAGTGGTTTCCATCATGGACAGGATTTACAGGTTGGTTCAATCACTCTCATCACCCCCACCATAAAAACTGTTCTAGCATCCATGCTCCAGGCAGTGGTTTTTATCCAGGGGTTTGTCTGTGACACGCGCTGTTGTGCACAAGGACATGGGCAGCTCACTGAGATGGAGGCATGAGACAGGGTGGTTTTAGTGTACCAATGACAGAGGAACGTGTGGTGTCTGCTGATTTCTCCTAGGAATGCTGTGAACAGAACAGAAGAAGGGGCAGCCTTGGCATCTGCAGGATTTCACCAAGGAAGAGAAGCATTACCATGGTGATCTGTTGGGGAGATATGATGATCTAGGTTAGCATGAGGCTCATGATGGTATGCCAGTGGCACTTTGTGATCTGGTAGGTTATTGACAGCAGGAACAGAGAAGTCAAACTGCAAATGCGGCTCCAACAGCATCTGTGTTGGGGCCAGGTCTGACTCCTGAGTGGTGAGGGTCCTGAGGCAAAGATCAGCAGAGACCCTGTTCTCAGTGCAATGGTGTTGCTCTCTGTCGAGGAATGGGATAGTAAGATGCAACTCCTTATGTCCGTGCTGCGTGTGGGCCAGACAGTTTTGAGTTACTACATCTTCTGAGAATCCAAACTGCTGGCAGAACACACTTGTCTGGGCCACCAAAGAGCTCCTACTCTGCTTTCCCTCCTGGCAGGTTTGAGTGTTTCCTCCAGCTGTTAGTGTCTGGAGTGGCTCCAGAAACACAGAAAGCTGCTTTGCTTTAGGAGTTGGGGAAGTTGCTTGTCCTTATAGGGGAACCCCAGGACCCTGCATAGGAGGATGGGACCTTCAGATTAATTGTTTGCAACTTTCAGTGTAAAACTATTTTATTTCTGGCCCAAGATCTTAAGCTGCTAAAAGGGACCATGTTTTTTCATTCTCCTCCAAGTCCTTTTGTCTGTCTCAAACTTCCAAAAAGCTTGGAAGTCCTTAATAAAGATGAAACTAATTTCATGGCACTGTGTCCTTCACTTGCAGTGGTCCCAGCATATGTACTATGTGTTACGCAGAATCATCACAGTTCTCAGACCCCAGAATATCTCAGCATGACAGTGAGATTGGAACACCAGGCTAGGCACTAAAGGGCAATCCACCTCTGTGAATAAAATGTGGCAGCTCAGAGATCCTGCGTCAGTGCCCACCAGTCACTAGGAGAGGGGGCTAGTCAGGGGTTAAAGTATAATTTGGCAGGGCTCGGGACCCTCCTAAATTGGTGGCCCCCCCATGCTGGTGCGGGCTCCCCTTATGCATCCTGGCTACTGCCCTCCATGAACCTACCCCCAACTCCAGCTACTGCCTCTGGGCCCCCTTCTTGTTGCTGGTCCCCCAGCCCTCCACCACACCATGCCATCTTCTCCTGCTGCCGTGGGCTGACCCCTTCCCCCGTGCCCTTTCCCCACCAGGCTGGCTTGCCTTTCTCTGAACCAGGGATTTCCCTAACTCCCCCCATACCTCCCTGAATTTCCTAACAACCCCCCCAGTTGTCAGCTAACAACAGTCATACCAAATTAGTGAGCACCCCCTAACCCCCTCAAACCTCCTCCTACAGCCCCCCTACTTTCAAGCCCTGGAGAGAATACTGTCCTGAACTGCCCCCCACCCCCCAAGGTCCACCTTACCTGGCCATCATGCTCTGTAGAGTGGCTCTGAGCATGCTCACTCAAAGCAGGCTCGGGTCAGAGCCTCAGCCCGGATTGGAGCAGCTCACTGTCTCCTGGAATGCGATGTAACCGTGTTCTGGGGCCTGCTATTTTTAGAGGCTCAGTGTCGGGGGGCCCCCAAAAAATATAAAATGGTGCTGGAATGCTGCATTCCAGGGTCAGCTATTTTTAAATGGTGGACCCCAGAGTGCAGCATTCTGGCTCCATTTTCTATTTTTGGGGGCCCCGGAACGCTAAACTCCTGAAAATAGTGGGCCCCGGTTCCGGTGTGTTCCAGCCTACTTTAACCTCTGGGGATAGTCAGCAATTTTTCAGGCCAAGAGACTGTCGGCTTTTGGGTATTCTGACACCTCCAGCCAGCATGTTCTGTCTGTGTGCCAAAAACATCACAACTAGCACTGAACCCATGTGGAGCCAAGTTCCAAAGGGGTAGCCGTATTAGTCTAGTTCAGTAAAACAAACAAGGAGCCCTTGTAAATAAATTTGTTAGTCTTTAAGTGCCACAGGACTCCTTTTTTGTTTTTCATGTGGAGCTAGAAGACTTCCTAAGGCAGGGGTCTCGAATTCATGGCCCATGGACTGCATGCAGCCCTGAAGTTATTTCTTGCAGCCTGCAACGACACAATTGCTATCAATATTTGCAATGTCATAGTATGAAAGATTTCAGTGATGCGGCCCTTGGGCTAACATACTAGTCCTCATGTCCCTCATGGTGATTTGAATTTTGAGATCCCTGTCCTAAGGCCTTGTTCCTTCTATCAAAATAACAGCACTTCTATGCAGCGTAGTTAGGGCCCAGTTGTGCTGTAACAGGGTTTCATAGGCTATGTCCTCACTTTGGCAGTTAAACTGATTTAAGTTGAATCGATTTAATAAAATCGCTATAAAATCATTGTCGATTTAAGTTAAATCAGTTTAACATGTCCCCACTAGAAACTCAGATTGAACTAGCATGTCCATGGACATGCTATTGCTAGTTCGATTTAGGAGAGGGTCACCATGGGAGATGTGGGGCAATGCCTCCACTCGGTATATAGAAAAAGGACCGCACCCTGGGAAGGAGAAGGGCAAAAGTGTTAAACTGAAACAACACGTCCACACAGCATTATTTTGAAATAACAGTTTTGATTTAACTGTCATTTTGTGATAATACTAGGTTTTATTATATCAAAATGACTTTCCTTATTTCAAAACGTAGTGTGGACATGCAATCTTTTAAATCGAAATAACCAGCATTGTTTTGATTTAAAGACTAAGTGTGGATATACCCTTAATGTCATGCAAAGGAGCTGTGTCTTGGATCGTGTTTCTGCTGTGGTGGCTCTGCCATGGTGCCTTAGGGCACCGTGACTGTCCCTGGGTCTTGTTAAATTATGATTTTATTTTGAGGGCTGACTCTTACGTGGTGCTGCAGCCCTTCTCTGTCCAAGGCAGTATGTGGGTTAAACAGATGGGTCCCCTCAAGTGTTGGTCAGTCCAAGGTAAAAACCTTGTTTTAACCATCTGTTGGAGCAGAAACAAACTCCTCGTGTGACTATCAGCCATGGAGAAGCATGGGTCACTACTTTCTAGTCACGTAGATGGGAAGAAACCATATCCTAGACTGGCCCAAAGTTTTGGTTCATAGTTGGGTCTAAACACGGGGGGGGGGTTGTATCCTTCCAGAGATGGGATTTTGGAGACCATTTCAGGGGTTCAGTGATAGTTGAGATGTCCCATGTAGAGACCCTGCTAGGGTCATCTCATTGAGTGTTAAGAATGGGTTTTTCAGAACTGCAGAATGTTGTAATGTCACTGTCTGATGTTCAGCACGTGGAGATCCTCCTTCAGCTCAGAACATCTTTGCATATGTGGCTTTAAGTCTCACCTGTAACATCCTCTTGATCAGTGCAGTTTTGGGTGGCTTTGTTGTTTAATATGGTAGAATCCTCTTGGTTGGCACAGATCATGACAGAAGGGAAAAAGGTTCACAGGAGTGAGGTGTGTGGGCAAGGTTTGTGTGAATTGCGTGGCTTGCTGTAGGGAAAACATTAAAAGGCTAAAGAAACTATATGACGGTACAAGGAGCTATCTTTATTTATTTAGGAGCTATAACAAAGCAGGGAATCAGTCTGAGGAGAACTGAGGACTGTGGAATGGAAAACACATGCTAGCAAACAGTGATTTGTTCCTGTTAAGTGTATAAACTGGCTGCAGGCACCATCTTATCTAACAATTAAAGAGGCCAGGAACACCAATAATCTATTGTTCATAGCCTATTAAATATATTGTGCTGCATCTCTGCCCCCAGCCATAGTCCTGATTAAGCAGGGAGAGAACTAGTTAAGTGGCTGTCATTGGAATATGCATTTTGCCTTGTTCTGTACTCAACAGTGATCGATGCAGGGCCCAGACTTGAGAAACACCTTGCAATGAATCAGCTCGACCTCCAGTACCCAGCAATACCAGATGGTGCTTGTTATCCATCGATCTCGGGGATTTACAAAGAAGGGCCAGAGTAACTCTTTGTGTTTTACTGATGAAGAAACTGAGGCACAGAATGGCACAGTCATTAGCCCAATGCTACAGATACATAGCTAATCATGATGGCAGAGCCAGGAATAGAGTCCAGGTTTTCAGTCATGTGTCCCATCTAACAGGCAAGCTGCAAACACTTTAAAAGATTACTGTCCCAAAAGTTTGATGATTTCTCTGCCTGTGTGGATTTGTGGAATAGTTGGATGTACATTGGAACGGGGAGAAACCTGAAGACCCTATCTGGCCTGTGCTATGCATGGGGAGCTGGGGTGGGGACTTTGACAGCCTTCTAGTGATCATATTGTGTGAGATTAATTGTCCATCTAGCCCAGTATCCTGTCTCGCAGCAGGGGGCAATGCAAGATGCTTCAAAGGCAATGATGGAATAGGGCTGTTATTAAATGACCCATCCCCAGTTGTCCCGTCCCAGCATCTCACAGTCAGAGGCTTAGACACCTAGGGCATGGGGTTGGGTCCTCGATTGTCTTTGCCAGTAACTGTTGATGGACCTATCCTCCATGAGCTATCTACTTCTTTCTTGAACCTGGTTATAGTTTTGGCATTCGCTACATCCAGTGGCAGTGAGGCCGACAGGTTAACTGTGCATTGTGGGAAGAAAAACTTGATTTTGTTTGTGTTTCTCCACACTGTTTGTGATAGTATAGATCTTTATCATCTCCTCTCTCCTCTACCCCCCAGCATCATCTCTTTTCCAAACTATAGAGTTCCAATCTTTTTAATCCCTTCTCCTATGGAAGTTGTTGCATTCTCATAATCTTTTCCCATACCATTTCCTTTTCTAATATATGAGATGGGACATCCAGAACTCCCCATCATTGTAGATCTCTAGGAGTCTGAGGATGATTGTCTTCCATAAAATAGTAAGTATTCAAGGTGTGGGTGTACCACGGATTTGTATAGCTGCATTATGATATTTGTGGTCTTTAGCTGTCTCTTCTCTGATAGTTGCTAACATTCTGGTGGCATTTTTGACTGCCACTGTACATAGAGCAGATGTTTTCAGAGATCTATATGCAAGTCCAAGATCTCTTTCTTGAGCAGTAACAGCTAATTTAGACTCCGCAGTGTGTGTGTGGTTGGTATTATGTTTTCCAATGTGAATTATTTTGCATTAATCAACACAGAATTTCTTCTGCCTTTGTGTTGCCCAATCACCCAGTTTTGTGAGATCCCTTTGTAACTGTGCAGTCTGCTTTGGACTTACAAAATTACTCAAGATTTAAGTTCCAGAGGGATAACCGTGTTAGTCTGTTTCAGGAAAACAAACGAAGAGTCCTGTGTCATGTTAAAGACTGACATTTATTTGGGCATAGGCTTTTGTGGGCTAGAACTCGCTTCATCAGATGCAGGCGCCTCATTTGCTTAACTCAAGATGGTTATCATCTACAAACTTTAGCACTGAATTGTTTACAGTTTTTTCCAGATAATTTTATGCATCTGTTGAACAGCATGTGTAGCAGTATAGCTTCCTGAAGGACAAAGCTATTTACTTCTGTCCATTCTGAAAAGTGAACATTTTGTCTCATTCTCCTGGTTTCTGCCTTTCTTTTTCATCAAAGGTTTTCTGAAAGTCCAAGTGCACTAAATCTACGATTGACCCTTTCCCACGTTTGATGACCCGTCTTCAAGAATTCTAATAGATTTGTGGGGTGTGATTTTCCTTAACAAAAGCTGTTAACTCTTCCCCAATAAATCCTGTTTATATGTATGTCTGATAATTCTGTTCTTTACTATAGTTTCACCCTGTTTGCCTGGTACTGAAGACAGTGGAGTTGCTGGCACAAGCCCCAAGTCTGGCCAGAGATTTGGGGCCAGGCTACCAGCTGGCGATGGCAGGATCTGGCCCCAACCCTAGCTGGGGACCCAGGTGGTGGGATACAGCACCGGCCCTGATCCTGGACATGGACCTGTGACAGGGCTGCTAGCCACCAGTGGTAGTGGGATCCAGCACCAACCCCAGCCAAGGGCTCCAAGGCCAGGCTGCTGGGCTGGGCCACCACTGGCAGGATCTGGCACTGGTCCTGATGCCAGATGGGAACCTGGGGCCAGGCTGCTGGCTGGTGGCAGCAGGAGCCTGATCTGGGTTCCAGCGTGGGACCCAGGGGTGTATTGGGCCCAGGGGGTGGGCCTGCGTGGTAGGGGGTGGTGACACCCCAACTGAATATAGGCTTCAAGTTTGTAATTGCCAGGGTCCCTTCTGAAGGCTTTTTTAAAGAATGAATGTTACATGAACTATCCTTCAGTCATCTGCTACAGAAGCTGATTTAAATGATAGATTACATACAACATTTAGTAGTTCTACAGTTTCATATTTGAGTTCCTTCAGAACCCTTGGGTGAATACCATCTGGACCTGGTGATTTTATTGCTGTTGAACTGATCAGTGTGTTACTAAACCTCTCCAACAGCTCACTCTGGGACAGTTCTTCAGACTTGTCACTTAAAAAGAATGGCTTAGGTGTGTGAATCTCCTTCAGGTCATCTGCAGGGAAGACTGATGCAAAAAAAATTAATTTGCTTCTCCACAATGGCCTTGTTCTCCTTTAGCACCTCAATTATGAGGTGGCTCTACTGATCGTTTGGCAGTTTTTCTGCTTGTGATTTACTTGCATTTGTTTTTCCTATGCCTTGCAAGAGAGAAGGAGACACAGTTTGGAGCCCTGATTTGCTTGGGAGTGATGGGCAGGGACAACTGAAGAGGTAGCTTGTTAAGCCTGAGGCTAAGATAGGAGGGAGACTATTGCATTGCTCTGCTGTGATCTTGGCCTTTTTTAGCATACAGTTGGAACATTGTGCTTTGTGGGAGGGCAGGGGAGACTGGATCTGGATACAGACAGGAGGTTGCTGCCAGAAAACAAGGTCTTGCTAGGAATCTGGCAGGGAGAGGGTTACACTCTGCAGGATTAGGGTGACCAGTTTGCAAGTGTGAAAAATAGGGATGGGGGTGTGGGGGAACAGGGGTAAGAAAAAGCCCTGGATGTCTGGTCATCCTGTGCAAGATTAGTGTCCATCCCCCATGAACCCTAACCAAGTATGTGCTGGGCTGTTCCTCAGCGCGTGCACTCAGTTGTCTGGTGAGTATTCACTCGAGTCTCCATGCTGCCATGCCAGGAAGGCTGTCCTCTGCCCCTGTATGTGTTGGGGCTCTTGTACTTGTTCTGGACTTTGGTATCTTGCCTAAGTCCCATGTGACTTTCACAAACCTTAATGTACTGGAGCTTCATTCCTGGTTCCGCTACTGACTTGCTGCATGAACCTGGGCCAGGTGCTTTGCCTCTTTGTGCCTCAATTTCCCAAACTGTGAAATGGGATTGTCATAACCTACTTCCCAAGGATGTTGGCTGGTTATGTTCACAATGTTGCTGTGATGCTATGAGGCCCTTCTCTGTGAAAGGGCAGACTATTGTATAGTAAATACAACATCAACAGTAAGAGGCATATTCTGTTCCCAGGTCTTGGGAGAAGCAGGAAGATCCATAGCAAGATATCAGCTGGGTAACAATAAAAACAGTATTTCTTGCTCCTGCCCCCCCCCCCCCCGTCTTTGGATAGCTATGTAGTGTGGCCCCATTGCCATAGCTCACTCCACTCCATTGCCATAGCTCACTCCAACCTTGTGGGGTATTATCCCCATTATACACATGGAGAAATGAGGCTCAGAGAGGTTGTGACTTGCTGAAGGTCACACTGCAAATCTGTGGCCAAAAAGGGAACTGAATCCCCATCTCCCACATTTTAGGCTGTCACCCTGAACTACCTTTCGTCTCCAAGTGCCTGGAGATTGGAGGTTTCTTGTTAACTATGCGTCGACTGCTTCGCCCAGCCAACCCAACCTTCTCCTGCTTCTATACAATAGCAGCCTCTGTCATGTCATTAATGATGCAGACCTGAGCTGAGGGCTGTGTGAACATTCCCCAGCTGGGTTTGAAGATGCTGGCTTTCTTCCATGGTGAGTTGGCAGGGTGATTTTTTTTTAACCCTTCTGAGGCTGTGGGACTCGTCTCTGCTTTTGTGCCACCTTGACCTATTTCCCATGCTGCTGCTCATGCTTAAGTGTGTCAAAGGGGTTAAAGACATTCTTGTGGCCAATAATGGTGATGGAAGATAGTAACAGAGAAGAGTCTGCACCATGACTCTTCGGGCCAACAGACCATCTGAACATTGCAAGTTTCGCAGGTGGTCTGTCACTGGGGACAGTTCTTTAGAATTGGAAAAACCCCTGGATATGTGCTAGGTGTATGTGGGTGTTCAGGGGCTCTCATCACAGAAATCTCACTGACAGATCGCTGCATGCCTGCTTGGGAAATACATCCCCCCACCTTATGGGCAGGACCGAGCTTCTTCGGCCTGGTGCTCGGTTTGTGGTGCACGTTGCTTATTTACACAGTACAACCTTAACTCCTTCATGCTTTGCTGAGGCATTAGTCTCCTTCTTAATTGGGTTGCCCTTCTGGAAAAGGCCATTGGACCTGAATGGAGAACTCTCTTTTGGACAGCCCATGCATTTCTGTAGCAGGAAGCTTCTTCCCCGTCAGATTTCATAGGTTGACCAAGTATCTCCAATCAAGCCAGCATTGATCCTGTTACTGTTGTCTTCTCTGTTAAATTCCTCAGGACACTTCTGTAGGGTCATGGTCCAAGCTTACTTGTTTCTGGGTTGGGTGGGTCTTGAGACCTCTGCATCTGTCTGTAATCTCATGGATTGGGTGCATAATTAATTCGCTGCTTTCCACTTAGTTGTCTGTCTTACAGTTGACTTTATGCTGGCATCAGTGAGACCAGAATCGACTCTTACCCTCTCTAAGCCATGAGGTTTCTAAGGTGTCTATAACTTCGATGTGCAAGCTCTCTCCTTTTGCTTCCTCTGCATCCCTCCTCTGTGGAATGGTCTTGGCAAGTGAGATTTACCTGGCACAATTTCCTGGCCCCTTCTGCAGGTGCATAATAAAGGCCTGAGTATTGTTCTCTTCAAATCTTATTCCATTTTGCCTGAGCAAATACACCTATAAAGTATAGCTGTTGTGCAAGGCACCTGAACAAATCTGGTGAAAGAGGGGTATGCCGCATTTGCCACTTTCAGAGCCATTCCCATTAAGACAGCAATCATACCAAACTCATCAGCGTCCCTCGGCTCTGGCTCTCTTGGCTGGTCTTTCCCTCCTCTCTCTCTCTCTCTCTCTCTCCACTCAACACGTCCCCACATCTAACTTGGGGAGCTTCCCAAGTCATGATTTTGGCAGGTTGGCCCTGCATTTGCTCACTGGCAGAGGCTTCTAGTCCTTCTGTCCTCTTGTCTTCTAGGCTGGCTTCACAGTAGGCAGTGAGGGGAAAATCCTGGCTCTGTTGACATCTGTCAGAACTGCCACTGTCTTTAGCAAAACTAGTTCTTTCCCCCTGGAATGGAACTCTTCTTCTAGGAGAATATTTAAATTCTGTGGGTGAATTCAGTCCTCAATTACTTCTTGGAAAGAGCCATGAATTCAGTGGGTTTGCCTAGACATACCTTAGGGCAGAATTTGGTCCTTTGTCTTTAAAGTTTGTTCCCCCTTTGTCCCTAAATTCACAAGGGCTGACTGTCCTCCCTGCCTCAAACCAGTTCTGTACTGATATAACTCCAGGGTCATTACTCCTGACATACAGTTGGGAAGGAAAGATGTGAACCAACCTCTCTTTTCCCTCATATGGCTGCACCAGAACAGAAAGAAAGGAAGCAGAGATTCTACCTTAATTGAATTCTGTTTCCGAGATGTGGGGAGTTGGTATTCCACATTCAAAATATTTAATTGTGCTCAAACTTGAGAATTGGTCCTGTATTTTTTAAAATAAGAAGGGTGGTAGTAAAATTCCTTTACCAGAGAAGCCTTATACAAGATGGGCAGGTAGCACAAGACAGTCTGTAAGTGTTCTTTAGAGGAAACACCAAGAGCTTGCTTTGATGGTATTCTACCCCCTTTCCCACTGACTGTGTGTCTCCTGGTTTCCTACTGTGCAACCAAATACCCCAGGTGAATATGTTTCTTCTCCCTTGGTTCTCGCCCAGTATCTTGGTGTGGCCATCTTGGAAATCTTTGTTTTGCCTTCTGTGTAGAAAAATTTCAGTTGTGCAATCAGGGAGTGGAAATAATAGCATGTTATGTGAGTGTCCAGTTGCACCCTATTAAAAATGAATGATGAACAGCAAGTGGCTGACAAGTGACTTACAGGCTGAAATGCATTTCTCTGAAGTGCTCATCAAACAACTCTGGCTAAGAACAAATCACCCCCTGCGTGCTTTGCAAACATAGGAAAGAGCTAATTTGTTCTGTGCAAATAGTCACCCCATCCCCCCTACCTCAGATTGTAATGCAAACTCTAGACTGTCCTGTTCTTACTTGGTTGCCTGTGTGCTTGGTAGTCACTCCCTTCAGTAATATTTTTAGTGGTTTTCTTTTCCTCTGCCAAAACCCCTTCTACACTTTGAAAGTAATTTATCTTCATCTGAGGGGAAAGCTCCCATCTTCAGTGCTTCTGAACTTGGTTACCACATGTTAGGCTGTCCTGGGATTAAATTTGGAGCTGGTGGTGCCAGGAGCAAAAGCATCTGTTCTGCTGATGGTAGATGCAAATAATTATGGTGGGAGCTGGTGGTAAGGAGGCTTACTTGGGACGTAAGGCAAGAGACCATTGCAGAGGAGGGTGTGGCCTAAAACACGGGTGTGCGCAGTTAGCGCTGATTCAGCCATGACACATACACATGAGGGAGTGGAAGATGGGGAAACATTTACTGATGATAGCAATCTATCCAGTCTGATATAGTCAGTCATAGCAGTGTTACTAAAGAGACATGCTTTTAAAAGCAAATAAGCTGGCACTGCTGGGTCATCGTTGCAGGAACAAGAAGGCTAAAGCTAGGCAGAACACATCTACCCAGATTTGGATGGCTGTGCTATGGCGATGAGGATAATAAACCCTCCACAGTTATAACCCTTTCATCCTAAGGAACAGCTGAGGGAATGAGGAAAGCTACAGCTGAAACCGGCTATGAGCACCAGCAGCTGGAAACATGAAGACAGACCTCTGGGCTGAACAATTTAGCTCCTCTCCTTACCCCACACATTGCCCTTTGGAGACAATGTTTGTTCTGGGGTGGTTGGCTGTGGAGCTGTGGCCATTGACACTAGGAGAGGATCTGTCCTTTCTCTTTAATCTTCCCTCTCCTGCTCATGCACTGCATCACAGCTTGAGGTACTGGCCTAGGGTTCTCCTGAGTTCCTTATACATGTGTCCATCTAAAGAGACAATTCGCATTATGCTTCTGATTTTGGCCCTCGGTGCGATTGTCTGTCTCAAGTGCATGTGAGTGAAACAAGCTGCTGGGTTTACTGTCACGCAGCCACACTCGGACCTGGCACAATTTCACCCAAGTCAGTGTAGGTGCACCTAAATCAACTGTGAATTTTGGCCCAAGGGCTGTGATTTCTATGTTGTCATATGCATGGGTGTCTCAAGCGGGTGTTACCAATCCTGTCTTTGGGTACGACAGCTCTCTTAGGGGCAGGGTAAGTCTCTAGCCTTGCTGTACTCTCTAGACCCTCTTAAGGCTTGTCTACCTGGCAGTGTTGTACTTGCATACGCTAAGATGTGACTGCTGGTAGAACCCCCTGGCCCCTGGCTCAATGTGGACATATACTGCAGTATGAGATCCAAAGGGGCAGCCATGTTAATTTAGTTCAGCAAAACAAGCAAGGAGTCCTGTGGCTCTTTTAAAGACTAAGAGCAGCTCTTTCTTTTTGTTCAGCTTGGCCCCTTCCAAAGTGATGCAAGTTAAACTGCCTAAGGTTGCTGCTACGTACTGAGCTAATGAGCCCAGTGCAGAAATGCAAGGGGCGGGTGATGAGCAAATACAAAAACTAGGGCATCCTCATGTCTTAAACAAAGCAAATGTTGCCGCCCTGCTCTCTAACTGCTTGTTGGCTGCAGACGAGTTAATTGATCTCTGCTGCCTGACACCTCTCTGGGGAAGTGAGAGCTGGGGGATGGTTTGGCTTGGCTTATGTATAAAGTGGAGCATATAAAGTAGCGGAGACACCATGTAACTTCTTTGATGGTGGTGCGTGGCATCTGAGTCTGGGGTGGGATGGTGTGGAGGGGCTGTGATTTCCCTTGGATAGAAGCAGATGTGTTTCTAGCCTGTGACTTTCTTAGTTTGGCAGGTGGGGTAGCAGAAGTGCAGATTCATGGATTTTACTTGAGGCTCTAGCTGTTGGCGTGGCTGGAGGGTTTCTTTTTACTCTTGTGGGGGCCCATACCAACTGTTGCCTTCCGTATTCTTGGCAGTATTCAGGTGTGGATGCATCTCGTGATGTCAGGCTCTTGTTTCTAGCTCCCAGTTGTATCACTCTGTGTGCAGCCTCCTTGTGGTACAGAAATGCTGGCACATCTCCCAAGTCATGTGGGGCTGGTTCTGAGCCAGAGGGCACTTCCCTGATTCCAGACTGAGCTGTCTGTGGTTCTCGCCCAACCCTGTCACCGGAACACCTGAGTACCCCTCACAAGTGTTGGTGAATTTATCCTGTGGAGCAGGGCAGGGCCCATTGTGCAGAGAGGCAGCTGAGGCACAGAGAAGCCAATAGTTTAAAATGTCTTTAGGCAGTGCTTGGTGCAGTGTTTCAAAACTAAAGACCCAGTTCTACAAAGGTGTTTCAATCCCTAATATTGGGGAAAGTTAAGAGTCTAGATACTTTTTGAAAAACCTGGTTCTAAGTGACTTGACCAAGGTCACCCAAGAAATCTGTGGCAGAGCACAGACATGAACACCCCCCCCCCAGGTTTCCCAAATCCCAGATGAGACTCCTTCCCCTTATTACTACTTAGCCTCCTTCCCTTGATTACCACTTGGAGGATCGAACCCCACTGAGCGAATGTGGGTGGATGCTGCCCACAGACTTATAAGTGCTTGTGGGTTTCAGCCAAAGGCTCTCCACTGGCTTCCTCTGGGCTAGGCAGCTCAGTAGGGCATGCAAGGGCTGAGGTATTGAGCTTCAGCCCCATGGCCCCAGAACAAAGAGGGACATGCCACTCTTTTGGACAATGTACTTGTGGCTGACTGAACCGGGAGCAGGTGTGCAATTCCTCTTTTCAAGAAGACTCTGTCACTCAGTGATCTGCAGGATCCTCCCTTCCCATGTGGTAAGGTCTCCCAGCCCATCCTCAAAGGCTCTGTCCTGGCAGAGTGGTTGGGTGAAGGCACCATGTAAGTGTGCTTGCCAAACTGACAGTGAGGGGGCAGCAGCAAGCAGGGCTTGCCTGTGACACCCTCCCACCTCGCTTTTGTGGGGAAATCTCCCCCCCCCCCCCAGCTACAGTTTGAGTAGCAGTAGTGCCAGCTTCTCTCTCACCACTCTTCCATTGCACCTTCCCAATGTGTGACTAGAGTAGGCCTCCATGCCCTGTCAATCTCTGTCCCTTCTGCCACAGGGGAATAGCCACTGTATGCTGGGCACACCTGTCCCATCTTGATTTGGTCCTTGGGTGTCTGGAGTGGAGGTCTGGCTGCTCCCCTCTGCACCTGGCTTCATCCAGAGCTCAGGCTGAAAGTCTGTGGGCAATGCCAGGAGACTGGCTACCAGGCAGCTGACCCATGTGCTGTGTTTTTTCTCCATGCAGGGCTTCTGCTGCAGGAAGTGACCATGGCCGGGCTACACGAGCTGCGATTCACTGAGGAGAAGCCGCTGCTGCGAGGCCAGGATACGGAGCTGGTGAGTTGCTGTCTTGCCCCCCTTCCACTGTACATCCCATTTGCTAACCTCCTTTATCCAAACACGAGGCACCTGTGCCTGGGGAGGAGATCCCCTATGGGGACATTGTTGTATGGATGGTTGCTGTCTTGCTTTGTCCTGATCTCAGTTTTATCTATTCCCTGTGGCATATGGTGGGACATGCACGCACGCGTGTGCACTCACACAGGGTGATGCTACCCCCTAGTGGGAGGATCAGGGACCTATTACTACCACCAGCTAGAGCTCTCCTTTAGCTCAAATGCAAGGTATCTAGTCCTGAAAAACAAACAAACAAACAAGGAATCGTGTGGCACTTTAAGACTAACAGATTTATTTTTCACATGAGCTTTCGTGGGAGAAAATCCCCCTTCTCTGTGTGCCGATTATCCTCCTCGCATGCCACATCTTGGCCTATATAGCCATGAGTCTACCAGTGCATTACGGGATGCCTTGAAATGTCTTGTCCTAAAGATCTGTTACTAGGACGGTGGGCTTTCAGATAACTTTCCCCCAGGGAAGTAGCAAGGGTGGAGCTGCTGGACTGACCTAATTGCAGCATTTGTCCACGCTGAGGATGGAGAAACCAGGCTGGATTAGTTAATCTGGGCTTGTACTAAAGATGTAATTGGCTTGGTGAGCATTAAGAGGGACATCATGTGGCTCAGCTGAAGAAGGGCAGCTTGCATCACACAAGCCACTCAGTGTCTGGTATCAGCTGGACCCGTTTGGAGATGGTGACTGAGACTCCAGCCCCTTTCTGTTCCTAATGTCTTTGGCTCAGAGTCCAGGCTGTCTGCAATGACAGGTGGCACTCAGCTGGGCAGTAGGTTCTGAAGTAGAGGGAATGGGAACCGTGCAAAGGTAGGGACAGATCACTCAGCTCCTGACTTTCCCCATAGCTCATCACTCCTCAAAGGCTCCTTTCGTGGCAGCCTGGCTGCCATCTGGAGTCTGTGAGCACTGCTCAGCCACAGCAGCTACCTGGCTGAATGGTGCAGCGTCATCACCCCAGCAAGCCTGAGAGTAAGGGACAAATCCCAGGGTCTTGGAGCTCCACCCTGCTGCGATCAGACCGGAGAAGGGGTCCATCTCTGGCAAAGCTGTCTGCAACCAGCCTCCCTCTGCTCCTTTGGGGGCTGGAGAACAAGCAGGGGGAGTTAGTGAACATCAGTAAACTGCCTTCTTCAGGCAGGCTGGAGAGTGTGGAAACTTAGCCAGTCGAAGGATCCTGCTCCCCAGCTCAGTCTCTCTGAGACCTCTGGGGGTGATACCCAGAGACATCTTCCTTAGTGGACATCTACCTAATGGGTGGGCACATAAGACAGGCCTCTCTGAGCTGGGTTGATTAGAGGAGCATGGTGTGCAACAACTTCCTCTACCTAGGTTTGGGTGGGCTTCTTCTCCCGCTCCCGTTGTCTCCTGTGACTTTCTAGGATCCCTCCCCAGCACTCCCTCCTCACTGTCTAAATCAGGCATGGCCAAACTGCAGCTCGGGAGCCACATGTGGCTCTTCAGTGAAAAATTGTGGCGCCTGGAAGAATGTCAGCAAATCAGTTTAGGAAACCAGCCCCAGCTTAGGAGTTCAGGAGGGGGTTGGGATGGTGGGGTGAAGCGCAGCATGGTCGGGGATGGCAGGAGCAGTGCACCATGATTGGGATTTTAAAAAACTCATCACTAGCCAGCAGTCTTCTACACTGAGCAGCAGCTAAGTTTTTACTATGTAGGACTAATTTTTGTGGTAACCTTAAGTAATTATTAGAATCTGACAGTAGGATGAATATTTGTCCTTCTCCTATGATAAAATTAAAGTGTGCAATGAATTTTAAACTTAGTGTTTTTGGAGTAGGTAAATGTATATGGCTATATGCCTCAGTGCAGCTCTCAAAGGTTTAATAATCAGCTTCTGTGGCTCTTGAGTTCCGTAAGTTTGGCCCCCCCCGGTCTAAATGTGAACTGCAGAGGGCCCAGCTTGTTCTCCCCAGCCCAGGCTCATGGCTAGTGCTGTCTGGGTCCTGGAGATGTCCCCTGGGGCTGGCTGGTAACCTGGGTGAATTCAAGCAGTGGGCAGCTCAGAAGGTCCAGCAAAGAAAACTGCATCCTGAGTTCAGTGGTGGGCGGGGAGGTGGGGAAGGAGGAGTAATGCCAGGGAGGCAAGAGAACTGAGCAGGAGTGAGCCAGCCAGCAGCTTGCACTGAGATTCTGTATCCACCATTGCACCATCCTACCCTACTGTGCCCAGCAATGTCTGTGCACCTCTGGCCTAGCCTGCTGCCCTCCTGGCTACTGTAGCCCCACCAGAAACTGTCCGGCCTCCTGAACAATTGGTCGACTCTTTCTGGTCAAACAACAGTGCCCAGCAGAGTGCGAGTTTTGCCTTACAGTGCTTTCATTGAGCTTGCCTCCAGCTGAATCCCGGGAGTTGAAAGGCTGGTTTGCAAAGCACAGGATTTGTGCACTGACCTGCCAAGTGGGGTGTGTCACGTGATATGTGCTCATTTCTCTAACCTTGTGAATCCAAGAGAGGGAGCCAGAGGACTGTGTATGTGATGGGCAGAGCTGCCAATGTTTGTTTGCTTTGGAGCAGCACAGGGACACTCTGCAGTGGTGCACAGTCATGGTGTGTAGCTGTATCACCGTGAGGCAGACATGACTTTGAACAGGAGACTGCATCTCTGGGTGTGACCTTGAAGTCCTGTCCTCCAGCATTCTTAGTATACCAGCAGCCTGTCTGACAACAGGACTCTCAAATTTGAAGAGATTTGATTTGGCCCCTTCCACCTTTGGAGGTGGATATTTGCTCTGAGGATGCTTCAGAGGAGATCGCATCCTGCCCAGTCTGAGTGGGCACTGGAAATCTGATCTCAGTGAAGGGATTTGCCCCATGTCCTTGGTCCAGATCTTCCTCATGTAGTGCTGTTGTATTGGTGGCTGCCTTCCATCCCAGAGTTGTTGCATTTCAGGGTCTCTGTGTGTGGCTTCTAAAGTGCTCTGGGAACCTTTGCAACTTGGGACCATCCTTTCAGCCTGAGGCTTGGCTCCTGAATCTGATCCCAAAGTCTGGACATTTGGGCCAGATCCTCCACTGCTTTCCCCTTGTGGAATTAATTGCAACATGGAGCTTAACTGTTGCCATTCTGATTGGTGCTAGTTGTACCTGCAAAAAAGATCACACCAGGCAGGTCTTTGTGTTCTGATCCGGCCTGTTGGACAGGCCTGAGTGACACAAGTCAGATCAGGGTCAGAACTTCTGAAAGGGTGTGGGAGGGTGGTAGACCAGGCTGAGAACAGCGGCTCCATCTGAGACTGGCTGGTGCTCCAGCAGAGAGGCATCCTGCAGGATTTTCCAGTGTGATTGTCTCTAGTCTGGTGCAGAGCTGCTTGGAGAATGGGCAGAGCTGTAACGCCAGTTTTTGCTACCTGGGGTGTGTTCCAATTGGAATGTGCTGCTTGCCATTAGTAGCACTTGGAGCGGGTGCCGCAAAAGCCACCCTTTAACAGAGCAATCTATTGAGCTGCTCCGCGCCTCCCAGGGCTTTGCCCCATTGGTCCCGCCATAGTTACGGCTCTGAGAATGGGCAAGAGTCTGATGGCACTTTTAAATAAAGACTAACAAATTTATTTATTGCATGAGCTTCTGCAGATAAAATCCAACTTCGTCAGACACATGAAATGGAAACTAAAGTATGGAAGAGGACAGACCCTTGTCTGCATTAATAAGTCACAAGGTCAGTTCAGATTTTTTCAGCAAATCAAGCAAGTTGTCTGGATTAAGACAGTGTGGAACTATAGATAAGAAGATGAAGTGGGATTTTTATCCACAAAAGCCCATGTGATAGATAAATTTGTTAGTCTTTAAAAGTGCCACAGGACTCCTTGTTTGTTCTACTGAACTAGACTTACGAGGGCTACCCTATGGAACTTGGAAAATGGGATATCTGTGATGTCTTGACATTTCTTTTAGTTTCAAATCAGGACTGAGAGCTGAACTCGTTTCAGAACAGAAATTCCAAAATATTTAAAGTCAGAAACACTGAAATGACCTTATCAAAACTATTATAATAAACATAAGCAATGCAAATATAATTGCACTAAAAGTCAAAAGGGAACAAAGCCAGGAAGTCAGAACAAGTAGTCTCAATTTCTCTGTTGAAATCAACACATTTCTGCAAAACATTTAGATTTCAGCAAAATATTAGTTCCCACTAGATGACTATTACCTCAAATACTTTTCACCCTACCATATTTATGACCCCAGATAATTATCCATTAATTAGCCCCATTAGGACTCCTGAAATAACAGGAGTTGTGGTGCTTGGCACATCTGAAAACCAGGCACCTCAGTTTAGGCTGACATGTTCTAATATTGGTGCCAGGGTGTCCACTTCTGCCAAGCCAAGGGTTGAGTGCTAGGGGTGGTAATTTTTCTCTGCCAAAACTGTGACTCTCCCTGGTCTTCCAGGCCACCAGGGCCCTTCCCCCCAGGGTATGATTTCTGCCTGATCAGCCAGAAGAATGGTAAAGCTTAGGTCAGTGTTGCTGCTCCCAAGAGGCCAAAACTGTTAGGAAAGAGGCATTCAATGAGCTTCATTGCTCCACTTGAATTAAAAGGAGCGGGGGGGGATGCTGGGGGAATGGTGAGGCCTGGCTCAATCGCACAGCTGCCAGGCTGCTGGAGATGGGCTGGTGAGCAGTGAAGATGAAGGAACTCTTCCATCCAGCCAGGGGTGCATCCAGTTCATCCTGGCATTGCAGGGAAGGGAAGAATACATGCTCCTTGGTGGTGATTGGGGAGGGTCAGCAGTTGCAACCTGGGTCCCAGGAACTGTGTAGGGGAGCTCGGAGATAGAGAGTAGAGCAAGAAGCTTGGGCCAAGGAAGAGGCATCTCTAGCTGTTGAAGTTTCAGGAGACTCTAGTCTTTTTGGCTTTGCAAATGCGCCATGAAGTCTGGATGGGTTGAGAGGTTCCTTTTATTCTGCATGTTTATTCCATCCTGGGCTCCCTGATACTGAGCTCTTATGGCTGTGAGAGCGGACATCTTGTGTGCCATGTTCTTGGTTACGATGCTGGCTTAAAAATGGATGGGAGTGATCAGTGCTTGCATGGGGAATTCATGCCGTGGCAAAGGACAGATGTTCTGAAGGCCAGTTGCTTCAGCAAGGCCCAAACCTCCCCTCTCTTTGTGCCACCAGCTGATGGACAAAGCTGTGACTTAGCTCCCAGCTGTTGGAGATACTGAGGGATGGGAGTCAACTGCAGCCACTGTGCAAAGCTGTTTGTTTTCAACGTGCAGAAATCTCCCTTCACCCAGTGAAACATGCAGTGGGAGGCTTCCCCATCAACTTAAAAAGCCAGGGGCCACTTCAGACTCTGTTTGTGGAGGAATCTCCCTCCCGCCTGTCGTCCTCTCTGTGCTCCTGTGTTCTCCCTGATGGAGTCTGTTGTAGGAGCTAGACAGGGCAGCTGTCGCCTCTCTCTTGTGCTGTTTGTCAGGATGACGTTCATCCGGGCTGCCAGTGTCCCTGAGGCTGACTGCCTGTCCTGACATTCCCAGCCAAGCTTGCACAGCCTCCTTCAGGCACAGAGGGCAGGCCAACTGGAGTTCCCGCTATGAGGTGGTCTGGGTGTCCGTGCCACACACCATTGCGTCATGAGAACACTCAGTTCTCTGGCAGAAACACAACCTAGGCACCGTCTGTAATGGTCTATGTGCAGATGTTCATCCAGGGCATGTGTCCACACCCAGACAAGGCATGGCTGCCTGCAGATGCTGAACACATACAAACGCATACACTGATGTGGGATGCCTATGTAACCCCCTGGTGAGTTACATGCCCTCTCTGGACCAAAGCCACTGGCAGTAGGGGGGTCTATTGCAGCCCCAGCTAGGTAGCCTTAGCTCTTCAGCTCCAGCAACTTGTGCTCTTATCCTTGAAGGTCCAGAGTTCAATCCCTGTGTTTTGGCCGAGACGGTGGCAGCTGGGCATCTATTGAAGAGTGGGCACATGAGTTTGGGGGGACACAACTACCAGGCTTTGATTTAGTAAACACCCTCAGGCAGAGTATCCAGAGCCCACTGTGGCAGAGAGAGCATCCTTGAGCAGGCATCAGTGGTAGGGGATGGTCCCCATGGGGCTTTGGAGCCTGCTGGGGCTTCTGTCCCATAACCACAACAGACTGCTATGTAGGGTGCTTCCATCTCTGAACTCCCTTTTGTCTCTCTTCTCTGGGAATAGGATCTGATTTTTCTTCCCTGCTGAAGAAGGCTGTGCACGCAGGACTGTGCCCTCCCCAAGCTTTCCTGTCCCCTTCTTCCCCCCCCCTTCTTTTTTCACCCTCTGTCTAGCACAGGGGTCTCAAACTCAAATCACCACGAGGGCTCCACAAGGGCTAGTAAGTTAGCCCAAGGGCTGTACCACTGAAACCTTTCCATACGATAATATTGCAAATATCGGTAACAATAGTGGTTTTGTGGGCTGCAGGAAATAGCTTTAGGGGCCGCATGTGACCCGAAGGCCACGTATTTGAGACCCTTGGTCTAGCAGACTCTTTATGCTCTTAGCAGACTAAAGGAGGATTATTAGTCCAAGCTGTGCTGAGGAATGGAGGGGGAAGTGCTGGGGTATGTTGCCTTCTGCCCTCTGTTGGGTTGAAGTAGGCCCACATGCCTATAGTCTTTGCTGTCTTATGCTTCTCATTTCAGTTGTCCCCTGGAACCTGTAGTCTTCTGCCTTTTAGTGTCTAAGACGACTCAGGCCAGGAGTCGCAAATGGCCTTTTTGCTGAGGTCTCTAAGATCCTTCCCATCTTAGTGGGGGCATGTGGTTCTTCCTGGAGTACTAGGGACACTGGCCTCCCTACATGTGCTGAGATGAGGAAGGGGTGCGGCCCCTGCTGGGCTGACTCCTCCAGACTTCTTTGCCAACAGAGCAGCTCTGACCGCTCTAGTTATGGAGAATGGATTAATGCCAGAGGCCTGCCTTCTCAGACCATACCTTGCTGTTGTGTTACAGGAGAGCAGTGGGGAAAGTAGGCTGTGTGTCGTGGAAGAAACTTGGCGGCAAGACCCTCTAGACCACAGGACTCCTTGTTTGTTTATTTTACTGAACTAGACTAACATGGCTGGCCCTTTGGACCTCTAGACCAGTGATCTCTAAACTGGGGCATGAAGTTTAGTGACCCCCTTGGTTATGGCAGCGGTCTGTGCCAGCCTCCAGAGGATTTGGGAAAGGAGCACCACCCAGCTCCTTCTCTGTGCCCCCAACCCAGCCTGCCAGCTCAGGTGCTGCACCCCTGCTGTGGCTGTGTCCCTGGCTGCTGACTGCAGCTCTGGTCCTCCCTTCTGGTCCTGACTCTGAGGGACATGGACAGATTGCATTATGGGTAAAGGATGGGTGACAGAGTTTAATGGCCACTGCCCCTGACCCTGAGGAGCAGTGAAAGACTCAAGGGAGCATGCTCTGATTGGAGGGAACCCATCATAGACCTGGAGGGACTGGTTGGAAGAGCTGCTAGGCCTCTTCTGACCACCAGCTGTAGCTTTCTCTGGGGTTCTGTGGGTCAGGCAGCACAGAGATTCATCAAAGCTCCTTCATCTCAGCAGGATTGGAGGGCAGGCGGAGGGAAGGATGAGGACAAGGGGACAGGGAGGTGTCTTTGCTGCTGGCTCAAGCTCTGATGATTTTCTCTGCTCTGTTTCCCCTTCAGGAGCATTCAGATACGTTCCTTTCTGCAGTGGACACAGACTGGAAGGTAAGGCCCCTCCTCTTGTTGCCCAGCCTCTCTGCTTGTTCTCCAGACCCTCGGTGGGCTGGTTGCGTTCTGCCAATTTATCCCACGGTTTCAGCTCTGTCCAGCAACAGACTCCCCTCTCCCTGACCATTGCTACCAGGCTCTTGGCAGCTGGTTAGGGGAGAGGAGGGATTGTTGCAGAACAGTGTTAGGTCCTCCCTTGCTGGCACATCACTCATGCCACATGCCTGATTTGCAAGGGTGAGGGGACAAAAGGGCTTGTGGATGACTGAGACGGGGGGCTTCGGGCAGACTTCTAGCCTGAGGGTCTGCGTCTCTCCTAGACTAAAACTAATGGTTTTGGTGCTAAAGGTCTCTATGCACCTAACAGTTAATGGGACTGATGCCATGAGCTTCAGAATGATTGCTTTGCTCTGTAATGTGTTGGTTAGTGTGTGCGTGCATCACTGTCGTCTTATGGAGAGAATGGGAACTGTTGTACTGTGTGCCATTGACCCTATATTGCAAGCTCTAATGGGGATTCTGTGTTAGTGCAAATGATGAGACTAAGCAGGTCTAGTCCCCACTGTCATAGAGACATTTTGAGTGGCTACGACAAGTGGTCTAGTGACAGCCATAACACTGTAGCTGGCCTTGGATTTGATAAAATAATTAAGCTTTGAAATCAGCCATCTTGTTGTATTGGAAACACTGCACATAATTGAAGTGCAGCACTTTTGGGGTGTGTCCCAGCAGCTGTTTAAGGGGACTGTTGCAGATTGGGGCTGGAGGTTGAAATAGAATAAGCTATTAGAGTACAAAATATCCAGACCTGTGACAAAATTGCATTGAGGTAAGGGATTGTCCCATTGGGTCAAATCCAGTCCATGGTGGAAGTATAACTCTGCAGTGGTGACCCTGATGGTTGCACTGCTTTGGAGAGTGGCATCTGTGGGTTTTATGGTCTCTATGGGAGTCATGGTAGCCAAAATTCCCTGTCTCTTTTCCTCAATATGGGAGGCTGGGTCTTTATTTAATATTGTTTTCCATTTATACCAAAGCAAAACAAGGAAAACTCCCCTTGTGCCCACACCTCCCTATCCCTTGGCCTGGCTGTCTGCTCTGAGAGGTGGGACCAGCAGTCTGGCCTCCAGGAAAACAGACTCCTCCCAGTAGTAAGGCGGGAACAGCAATACAGCCTGTGGATGTGCAGCTATTCCAGCTTCCTCTGGCAGGAGGCACTGAGTCTGGTGGTGGCTCATTACTGCACTTCCTCACCTTTCCCAACAGGAGGTGCTGTGGGAAATGATGTGGCAGTGCTGCCTGGCATCTCTGCAAGCTCCCTTTACATAGTCTCTGGAGTGCTGGCTGGTTGGGTGCCAGGGTCTGCTGGACATGTGAGCCTGTTTCAGCAGGAGGTGTTGTAGGGGATGGAGCAGCAGCCCTGACCATGGAAGCAGCTCATATTTACTTCACGCCCCACTGTCAGTCAGGACTTGTAGTAGGAAATGAGGCGGCAGCCCTGGCTGTGGGGAGCTTTTAGGAACTCCCACTAGGAGTCTCTGTGGGGCAGGTGCTGAGTACCTGAAGGGAGTGGGGGGGAGGTCATTCAAACCAGCAGTTTTGGCAAATAGCAAACAACCTGACTTTCAGAAATAGCTGCTATTTCCATGGTGATGGTTGCCTGGGCAACTCCACGCTTGGTTTTGTGCATAGCTGGCTAAACTCCCTCTTTCTTGGAGGGCCTTCAACCCTGGGAAGCTGCTACTTTGCTTTCACTCTGAAATCCTGGCACCCCTGCTTGTGCTGCAGAGAGATTTCAGTGCATCTCTTACAGGGAGCACAAAAAAAAGCCCATTTCCTCCAGTCCATGTCTCTCTGCAGAATCGTCTTTGGAGAGCTGCTGTCATATTGCATTAGGCTGTCTGGGTCTTGCTGAGTCTGGCTTTTGGAAGAGCAGCTTTCCAGCTAGCAACATTGACATTGTTGATACAGAACTGGAGCAACCAAAGGCGTGGCTGTAGAGCTGTGTGTGTGCCTCAGTATCACAAATACGCTAACAAATCTGGGATCTCTGTAGGACTGCTCAAGTCACTTCCCTGCTCTTCTGTGCCTTGGTTTCCCTATCTGTAAAATGGGGATAAAGATATTCTCCTTTTTAAAGTGCTCGAGAGCTCCTGAAGATGATCTCTGTATAGAAGAGCAATGTATTATTAATAATCATATGGAACTGTATGCTGACACTATTCAGGGAATGTTGATTTTTCTGAAGGAGAAGGACCCCATTAGCATTATCAGGGCTAAGACGCACTTCAGATTCTCTCTAGTAGAGGGCAACCCTGTGTGTCTCAACTTCCCTCCCCCCACATTCCAGTTCACTACTTTCTACCTCTGTCACCTTTCATCTGACCACCCCAAAGCACTGTTCAAATGTTGCAATGAATTATGTCTTGTGTTCCTTTCCAGCTGTTCTGCTTTGCTTGATCAGTCCGAGGTCACGTCGCCTCTGAGTGCTGAAGCCAGGGACAGAGATCCAGCACTCTTGATCCCCGCTCCCTAAACTAGTGGTTTTCAAACTTTTTTCTCAGGACCTAATTGAAAAAAAGTCATTAATGTCGACAACCCAACAATTACATTTTTGAGCAATTAATTCCAGTCTTTTAGCAGTGGCAGCAGGGGTGCTGTGACCCAGTTCCTGAGGATCTGTGACCCAGTATTGGGTCCTGACCCTAAGCTTGACAACCATTGCCCTAAACCATGTTTATGTACAGAGAAGTTAAGGCTGATGGAATAACTTCTAGCAGGTGATTGGCAATTCCCACCCTCACAACAAGAAACTGAAGAGAAATCCTATAGTAACTGCTGGGGGTGGCGGCGCAGGTTTAACAGACCAGAGGCGTCGCTGCCCCGGGGAGGGATCTGGGGCATGGCCGCAGGCCCCACCCCCTGGCCAGGGGTGGAGCCGGAGCTTCTGCGTGCCACTGTGGGAGGCTGGGCCCGCATCCCCAGCTGGAGATGGGGCCGGAAGCGGCCGCAGGCGGCTGGGCCCTACATCCCTGGCCAAGGACGGGGACAGAGCAGCCACTGCTGCTGCGGGCAGCCAAGCCCCGGATCCCCAGCTGGGGATGGGGCGGCCGTGGGTGGCTGAGCCCCGGATCTCCAGCTGGGGACGGGGCCAGGAGTGGCCTCCACGGTCAAGCCCCGGATCCCCAGCTGGGGATGGGGCTGCCGTGGCCATGGGCGGTTGGACCCTGGATCTCTGGCTCAGTCGGGCCGGAGACTGGGGGGGGGCTGCCAGACCCAGGGCACCGGCGCTGGGATTCAGGGCACATGCCCAGGGTGCGCAGCGCCAGCGACGCCCCTATAACAGACAGACTTTTTGGGGGGATGCATTTGGTGCTGATGAGTTGTGGGTCGGGTTCAAGTCCTGCTGCAGGGGGGGCAACAATTTTTTAGAGTGAGTTTATCTACTATAAAAGGGGAAGAACAATCTTGCAGCTGATGTTTATATTAAGGGTATCTTTGAAGCATTTCTTTTGGCCTCCCTGTTTCCTTTCTTCTTTGGTGAGTTTGGGCATACAGAAGTTGTTTTGAGAGGTGTGCATCACACATGCATACACAGGGTCTGCTCTACCCCAGCTGGAGCTGGATAATCAGGGCCTCAACTCTGAAGATGTCCCTCTCTGTGTGGATGCTGAAGTTTGTGTCAGTCCTCCCACTTTATGTTGAGGATCTTCCAGGGAAGGAGCCAGCACACTTTTCAGGTGTTTCATCTTGGTCCGATGAATCTCTCAGCCATACAGGAAGGTTGGGATTACTGCCACTTTGTAAATGAAAAGTCTGGTGTGTGTTCTGAGGTTGCAAGATGGCCTGTTGAAGGCGGTTTCTGTGCTGAATTGTGACATCTATGTTTGCCCTCTGTGAGAGATGGCTGCCAAGGTAGTCAAAGTGTGCTGCATTTCTCAGTTCCTCTATGTCAGTGCAGCTGTTCCTTTCTGGAACTGATGATTGGCCTGGAACAGACTGGTGGAGAACTTTCTGTTTGCTCATGTTCAGGGTTATCCCTTGGCTTTTCAGAAAAACAGTGAAGGGCTGTTTGTAGAGGATCCTCTTTGAGCGAGCAACTATGGCATAATCATCTGCATGCTAGAGTTCAGTTGTTGTTGTGCTTGAGTGGGATGCTGTCTGTAGCAGCACTGATGGTGCAGAGAGGGGCTGATGGCATTGCTCTGGGTACACATTTGCTGTCCCCACTTGCAGGGCGAGATGGCTGCAGGGGTTTAGAGGCTGAAGCCCTGGCCAAAAAGGGGCCCCTAAGTTCCAGCCCTTAAAAGTTCCTAGCCATGCTCCTTCTCACCCTACTTAATGCCAGCAGGGCTGGTCTTGCTTTGCCCATGCTGGGGGCTGTGGCCCTGGAGCCAGAGGCAGGGCACTGTGCTCTCGCCCTGCCCCTGGGCTGGCTGGTGTGTCCCAAGCGTGGGGCGGGGCAGGCCAGCACTGCATTTAGATCTGCTGGGTGTGGGGCTGGCTGGCTCTCAGAGAGGCCTCCACCATGGCCTTAGCCGATGGCTCTGTTGGGCTGCACCAGAGGTCATGTCACAGGCCAGCCAGCCCAGCCTCTGGGGCGGGGGTGCCCTTTGGCCCCCATTGCACTCTGCCCAGCGACAGGCCTTCATGCTGGGGGCAGGGCCCAGACGGCAGCCCCACAATGAGGGGCAGCCTAGGCTGGTTAATCTGGCCCCACTTATAACTCCTCTTTAAACACCTGCAGTCTGATTTCTAATGTGCTGGTGTGTGCTGGTGTGGTCAGCCCCCTCTGCCTGATTTACACAGGACGTGAGTCTGCTTCAGCCCACTGAAGGAGAGTGGCTCTGGGGGCCTGAGGTTCAGTCCTTGATTTGTCAGCCACTGGGGTGTGCATTACACAAGTGCCTGGAAGCAGAGAATGCATCAATGTTTGTGCTGTATAGTGCTTTCCCCCAGCTTTGGATTCTGTCAGCAATCACTAATGGCACCTAACCACCACAGGCCAATCATGCATCTTATTCCAGGCTGTGTGTGGAGCACTGGAGGAGAAAATGGGCAAGGGCAATGGATTGAGGCCAGATAAGCATCTTCATAGATGTTCTCAGTGCTGGGATCAGCATAAGAGTTACTCAGCAAAGCTGGCCTTCCCTCGTGGCTCGTTGTTAAGGTCCCTTCCATGGGGGTAAGCTCTCTGATCCTGATTATTGTTTTGCTTGCACTGGTGTCGCTCAGGAGCAATGCCACAAGTTGCTAGTTTTAGCAGGTGGAAAGAGAATCTGCCCCCTCTCCCTTTTGCCCTTGGGCAGGGGATTCCCTGAGCGTAAACCTTGCTGTGGGCAATTGAACTTGCAGGGGATGGGATACAGTGTATGGAGCGTTAATCAGCTGTGTCGCATCATCCTCGCCAGAGAATGAATAACAAAGCTGTGACCTTGGGCTTTTGGGAAAGCAAGTCCCCATGCACTTTGAATGGACAGAACAGGCTCTTCCCACAGAGCTGCAAAGCCCCTCCCGTAGGACTCTAGGCTGAGTCAGTCTTGCACCAACTGCCGTTGCCCCAAAATCAGTTTTCCATCGAGCATAAAGTTGCTCAGGCCACTGGGGCAGGGTCTTAGCTGACAATCTGAGTGTTCTGCTTTCTCTGCAAATTATCATAAATGGAAAGGAGGAGCCATGTCATTCCTGATGGCTGTGTAATTGAATATGATCAGATGCAGTGCAGCAGCAGCCTGCTCCAATCAGCATGTGCCTGTCCCGTGATCTCCTGGTGTATTGGATGCTATTGTTCCATCAGAAGCTGGCCTTCTGCCCTTGTGTGAGATGGGACTGAGGAGAGGAGAGTTTCACATGCTTGTAACAATCAGCCAGAGTGACCAAGGGAGTTGTAGTTCTGAGCCTATTTTTCTGCCCTCCAGAAGTGGTTGCCCATAACTTAGGACAGATGATTAACTAGAATGCACTGTGAAGAGCTGTTGCAGCCTGCAACAAAGAGCTAGTAAGGCAGGGTTATGGGGGCTCACAGACTAGCTACCGAAAGATTTGACTTGTGCCTGTGGGTGGAGAAGCTGGTTACAGTGCTGCAGCTTATAGTGAGGATAGATTATCTTCTGTTCAGTTAATCACTGGGGAGGATGTTAAACAGCAACTGCTAAAGCTAAACTTGTTTTGCATCTGCAGGACCAGATAACTTGCACCCAAGAATTTTAAAAGACTTTACTGGGGGGCTTTCAGCTGTTGATGTTACTATTCAGCAGTTCTTGAAGTACAGGGGCTATCCAAGAAGATTGGAAAAAAAGCTGTGGTTCTTCCAATATATGAAAAAGACAGTTGAGATGACCTACTAACTATAGGCTGGTTAGCTTGATTTAAGTGTTTAGGAAAATCATGGGAAAGCTGATATGGGATGGGAGTGTAATTAGTATCAGTCAATATGGTTCTGTGGGAAACGGCTTATTGAACTTGATATGTTTTGATAAGAATGCAAGTTTGGTTGACAGGTGATTGTGACATAATATGCTTAGACTTCTGTTAGGCATGTGACTTAGTGGCATATGACATTCTGAGTAAGAAACAAGCAATATACAAAATCAGCACAGCTCATTTAAATAGAACTGAGAGCAACTGTGAACGGAAAACCCTCCTCCAGTGAGGGTACTACTCATAGCATTCCCCAGGGATCTCTTGCTTGCCCAGCACCATTCAACAGCTTTATCAGTGATGTATAGGAAAACCTAAAATTGTTACCAGGAGGGTTTGCAGTTGTAATGGTTGACAATAGCTGTTCTTAAGTTTTGGAAAAAAAAGCAAGGCATGAGGGCTCTCCTTTAGGCAGACTGGCATACTGGGAGTGTCAACAGTGCAGGCAGGGAGCTCTGCAGTCTTAAAACATAGCCTCATGAGGGAGAGAGACCTGGGTCTTCACCCAGGAGAGATGATGGCTGAGTCGGGTGCCCTTGAGGGCTCACAGAGGCTGAGCTCGGGTTCTGTTACCTTGAAACTGTGAGATCCAAAGCCAGCCAGTCTGCCCTGTGCTTTGCTTTTTCTCTTCTTGGTCTAAGAACAGTGTGTGCCAGCAGTTGCAAACTACCACAGAGCTCCTTCTATCTAAGCAAGCATCTTTATTCTTAGGGTGAAAACACTATAGAGAAAACACATAGGGGTATTTTTTTCCACAGGTAAGCTGAAAGCTCACCAGACGTCACTCTTACAAGACCCTAGTAAGCCGAAGCCTTTTCAGCTCTTCTACCAGGATTGGGGCTGCCCTGTAGACAGAAGGTCCTGTCCACTTGCTGGATCAGAATTGCCATTTGCCAGGCTCTGGGCTAATACAAGCTCATTCTTCTATGCCAAAAACCCTTTCTTCATTTTCTTGTCTGGAAAACCCAGATCAAACCAGTCTTTGCAAAGCACTCCAGGCAGTGGTACCTCTCCAGGGTTGTTCAGTCTCACTGACTCCGCTTCCTCTGCTTAATATGCAGAAGGTCCTGGGTTCAAGCCCCAGAGGGTTGGACTCAATGATCTCACGAGGTCCCTTCCAGCCCTGTGATTCTGTTCTATCACTCCTTACTGTATTTAGTGCCTGGAGGAGCATCCTCTCTGCAGTGTAACATGACTTGTTCGTAGATTTTATGCAATACGAACTCCAGATACATTGTGTACAGTTACAGTATTTGTCACAGGTCACACTTTCAAGAGCAGGAGGCTTCATTTTGGATAGTGGTGACTCCAAATAGGACTTGGGAGTCCAGGTCAGTTGCTGATTGAATGTGGACTCACTGCACAATGTGATGACTAAAGAGCCAATCCAATCCATGGATGTATAAAAAGGGGACTATCAAGTAGAAAGGTAGGCAGTAGTACAGCCACCGAATACAGCATCAGTGAGACTGTTTTTGGAATAAAGTATCCAGATCTGATGTCCGCCCTCTAAAATCGATACAATAGGGAAAGAGCTGAGAAAAGAGCCCCAGTAACAGTTTGGAAAACCAGCCTTCCTGGAAGAGGCTTAGAAGAAAGTTGGTGAATTTAGTTTAACAAAGAGAAAGGTGAGAGGTGATTGGATCATGGTCTGCAAGCACCTTTGTGTGGAGAAAATTTCTGACAGCAGAGAGTTCTTTAATCTAGCTATACAAGACAGAACAAGATCCAGTGGTTGGAAGCTGAAGCTAGAGTAATTCAGACTAAAAATAAGGTGTAAACAGGGGTGTGGCGGGTTCTCCATCAGTTGTAGCTTTAAAATCAAGACTGGCTCTCTTCATAAAAGATCTGCTGTAGCTCAAACAGAGTTGTGTGTTACGTAGGAATTTCTGGGTAAGATCTGGCCTGTGTTACAGAATCCTAGAAATGCAAAATGAAATGGATCTCCCCCCAACCCTCCTGCCCTGAGGCAGCACCCAGTAAACCCTAGACCATCTCTGGAAGGCAGTTGTTTAACTTGTTCTTAAAAACCACCAATAATTAGGATTCCATGACCTCTCCAGGTAACCCGTTTCAGTGCTTAACTGTCCTTGGTGTTGAAAAGTTTTTTCCTGACATCTAACTGAGTCTTCCTTGCTTCACACTAACCCTCTTGTCTCACCCTTATTGGAGATGGAGAACAAGTTACCTCTGTTTTCTTTGTACAATGTTTTACATAGTTGAAAACTGGCCTCCCTCATCTTTCTCATCTCAGATTAAATATGCCCAATTCTTTTAGTCTTTCCTTACAGGTTATGTTTTCTGGACCTCTTATATTTATTGTAGTAATTTCCGGGGGGGTATCCATGTTAGTCTGTGTACAGCAAAAGCAGCGAGAGTTCTGTGGCACCTTATAAACTGACAGATTTCTTCAGGCATAAGCTTTTGTGGGCTCCAACCCCCTTCATCACATCTGACAAAGTGGGTTGGAGCCCACAAAAGCTTATGCCTGAAGAAGTCTGTTAGTCTATAAGATGCCACAGGACTCTCACTGCTTTTATTTTTATTGCTTTCCCCTGGACTCTGTCCAGTCACTTCATATCTTTCTTGAAGTGTGATGCTGAAAACTGGATGCAGTACTCCAATTGATCCTGATCCACGCTGAGTAGAGTGGAACAACTTTCTTCTGTGTCTTTTATGTATGACATTCCTGTTAATACACCCCAGAATGATGTTTGCCTTCTTAACTTCAGTAGCAAGTTGTTGACTCCTACTCAGTCCATGAGCGATTATAACCCCCAGATGCTTTTCATCAGTACTATCCCTAGCCAGTTGTCCCCATTTGTAGTTGACCATTTAGATTTTTTCCCCCTTCCTAAGTGTAGTACTTTTCACTTGTCTTTATTGAAATTCATCTTGCTGATTTTCAGACCAGTTCTCCAATTTATTAAGATTATTTTGAATTCTAATCCTTGTCCTCCAAAGATGTAGCAATCACTGCCAGTTTGACATCTGCAAATTTTATAAGCATTAACTCCAATCTGTTATCAAAGTCATTAATTGAAATGTAGACAAGTACTGGACTCAAGGCAGATTGCTATGGGATCCTGTAGCGTGGTAGGCTGTCTGGTCAGCAGGCCTCGTGGTGAGGATCTGCTGCTCTAGTCTCTCTCTCAGTTCAGTGATTCAGCAACCCCCTGAATGGGGATCAGCTTACTTGTTTGGTAGCCCTGTGGCCTTGCTCAGCCCA
The DNA here is from genome assembly GCA_007922195.1 of Podocnemis expansa. Taxonomy (NCBI): domain Eukaryota; kingdom Metazoa; phylum Chordata; order Testudines; family Podocnemididae; genus Podocnemis; species Podocnemis expansa. The sequence goes on along the minus strand of ML682072.1, from coordinate 1,242,257 downwards.
GGGCTAGCCATGGAGAAACCTGTGACAGGTAGGGGGATCAGGCCTACTGCTCCACCAGCTCCTGGCCCAGGGCTGTGAAGGTGTGACTGTACAGACTGGCTATTCTTGGCTCCCCTCCTGCTCACCTTCCCTGGGCCTCTTCCTGTCACCCCAATGTTTCTGTTTCTGGCGTGGCTGCTGTTTGATTTTAGTTCTTTGCGCCAAACCCCTGGCATCTCTGGGGTGATGCAGGGACCCTTTTATGCCCTGTTTGTAGTTCATAGCTCTGTGGTAGCCTTCAAGGGGAAAGACTCAGAGCCAGGCCTCCTCAGTCATTTCCAGGAAGAGCTCCTGCTTTATGTGCTCCCTTTCCTCAGGAGCATGTGGGGCAGAGCTTTTCTGGCTCAGTGCTGCCCAGGCTTTTCATGGGATTGTAAACCCCACTCCAGACCCCAGTGGATACATCAGTGAACTACTGAGAGCTGCTCTTGGAGCATGCTAAAGTAGTGCACTGACCTTCTAGCAATTTCATCTACATCCCATTTCCCTCATCGACCTGTGAGATGATCAGGCAAGGCTGTGCCAGAAGGCTTACTCCTATCCCACTGTATCCCATCTACTGCTTCTCCCCCATCCTTTACCTGCCAAAGACAAAACACAAGTGACTTGGCATGATTTATTCTTGAAAAATTGATGCTGGCTATTCCTCATTATTCTCCACATTTGAAAAAACTAATTGGTTAATAAGTGGTTTTAGTTTCTTTCTGGGTATTGAAGTTGGGGTTCTTGCCCTATAATCCGTCAGGTCCACCTTTCCCCTCTTTTTGTAAAGAAGCACTGTTTGTTCTGCCATCCTCGGAGCCCTCACTCATGCTCTGGGAGTACTCAGAGATGATGAATAATGATTCAGAGTTTGCTTCATCTGGTCGCTTAAGTACTCCACGGTCGATTTCATCTGGCCCTGCTGCCTTAAACATATCTAATTTATTGAAGTGTTCTTTAACCTCTTCTTTGCCTATTCTGGCCTGAGGTCCTTTGCCCTGGTTAATATTAAGCATCTGGTCACAAGTAATCTTTTCAGTGGAGACTGAAGGGTGGGAAAGGCATTAGATATCCATGCATGAGGTCAGATTGGATGATCCTTTCTGGCTTGAACATCTATGAATCAGTAGTAAAAGCAGAGTTGAGCTCTTCAGCCTCTGTGTTAGTGGGGATGATGCATTGGATCCTCTTCAGCCTTCCAGCACTGGCTCTCCCAAGGCAGAATCCATTTCCTGAGAATTTACAAGCAAATCTGTTAATTTTGAGTTAGAATTAATTTAAATAGGCCTTTTAGAAATTGAAGCTGTAATAAACATTGGTCCAGACCCATAGGCAGTGCCTAGAAGACACAGCTTATACAAATTAGGAATTCTTTTGGGGTTCCTGTGGTCCCCTAAACAGCCCACCCAGTAAAAAGACCTCTCACCACTCTCTAGCCTTCTCAGCTGTCAGTAGGTAGCAGGCCACTCCTGGCTTCCTTGAACCAGCTGGGCTAGAACTTGAGGTGTTGTACTCCAGAAGCACAGGACTTTCCACTTCAGCTAAAGGTGAGTCACCAGTTAACGTTGTTAATATGGGGGCTATGGCACATAGCACTGCCATTTAGTGGCACTCAAACACTTGCCTGTTCATCACCTACTGCTTAAGCCTGATTTTGTTCTGGAATTGAAGAGCCATATATTATTAGCCAAGGGAAGTGGGGTGCGGCTGGAGTAGGGTGCTAGCATGGTGCACTCGGAGACTACGAGTCAGATTTCTGGAGCCAGTGCTTGGAAGTTGGCAGTGTGAATCTTGGCATTTGTGCTGTGGGGCATGGATCTTTCTGGACTGAGGTGCCAGCTCCAGCAGTGCGGCTTCCTTCTGTGGCTGACTGTGTCTCATGGGGTTGAGTTTGAATCACAGGAGTGCTAGAAAGCTCCCCTCACTGAATGTAGCTTGTGTGAATGTTTCCAAGGTTAAGCCCTCTACACATTATGTACACCTGTGCCTAGCTTTTAGCTCCACCTATTTTGAGGTGGCAGTCTGAGACGACAGAGGGTTTGTCTACACAGCAAAGAAAAACCTGTTCCTGCCCTGTGCCAGCTGACTTGGGCTGCAGGGCTGTTTCAGTGCTGTGTAGGTGTATATACTCTGGGCTGGAGCTCAGAAATCTAGAGCTGGGTTTGCAGCCTGAGCCTGGAAGCCTTCACGGCAATGAATGGTGCAGCTTGAGCCCTGTGAGCCCCAGTCAGCTGGTGCTGGGCAGACATGAGATTTTCTTTGCTGTGTAGATGGAGCATCTCTGAATATGTGTGCCACAGAGTGAACCAGTGGCAAACTGGAGCAGCTCCCATGAGACTCTGGGCCTGTGCTTGGTCCACTAGGACTGCACGCCTCTCCACATCCAGTCCAACCAGATCCTTCCCCCCCTGAGAAAGTCCTGTGGAATCTGTGTCATGAAATCCATCAAGGTGTATAAAACACATTAAGATTTTATAGATCAGGGATCTCAAACTCAAATCACCACGAGGGCCGCATGAGGATTAGTACAATAGCCTGAGGGCTGCACCACTGAAACCTTTCCATACAATGATACTGCAAATAACGGTAACAATCGTGTCATTGCAGGCCACAGGAAATAGCTTTAGGGACCGCGTGCGGCTTGCGGGCCACATGTTTGAGACCCCTGCTATAGATACTACTCTGATAACCATGTAGAATCAAATTAGGGGATGAGTCCCTTTCTTTAGACTTTCTGAGCACTGTGGAGCAGGGACCAAATTCTTGGAATCTGTAGGATGGTCCAGAGATGTAGAGACTGGACTATCTCTGGGGCAGAGACATCTTGTTCTGTGTGTACAGTGTCTGGCATAGTGGGCCCCTGGCCCATGAGTGCTTGGTTCTTAGCCAGAGCAACACAAATTATAAATAATAATCCTAACACTGAAAAGGGAGACTTCCCCTTTAGTTCTGTAGAACTCTCCTGTAACTGTTCCATTTCATCCTGGTATTCTCTGAGCCCTCTATCCCGCAGGGATAATCCCCTAAAGCCCCACCTTTGATCTTCCTTGAGGAGGGATGGGTGGGCAGAAAGTTCTTAGGCCCAGCACCATTTCCTGGGGTTTTCCAGACCCTTGCAGCAATCTTCATCTCCAGGATGTTCCAGAGTTTCAAGGCACGTATTCCAGACAGCTTTCGCAAGGGCTGGTAAGCCTTATAGGCACCCACCAAAGCAGGATTTCTGATTGCTGGTGGGAGGTGGCGCTGCAGGCAGCTGTGGGGCCTTGCTCCAAACCTGATCACACCCCAGGCCTCCTCTCCCAATTCAGGCAGCCATCCGCTGGTTGGTGGGGTGGAGAGCAGCAGCCTGGTTGTGAGGGGTGCTGTACCATTGAGAACCATGGTCAGCAGACAGCATAACCTGCCCAGGGAGGCCATGTTAATCAGTGGTGGAGTGGCTTTGCTGAGCCTTCCCCACAGGTATCCCAGGCACATACACATGGGGAGGAGGAGCCTCTGGCACACAGGGAGCTGCTGTGGGAGGTAGTGCTTGCTGCACCCCTTTTGGCTCATCTCTGTGGCAGCAGGGTAAAGCTGTAGCCTTCAGTTCACAGATATTTTCACAAGGATCTACTTGGAGGGCTCCAAATCAGAAGCAGCATGTGATGGGAGTGGGGAAGGGCAAGGACAGATGGGAAGGGATAGCAGCATTAATGAGTTCAGCCTGCCGGCTGTGGTAAGACAATGTCCTTTTAGCAAAAGACTGTGCCCTTGTCCATTTGCTTCCACTACTCCCTCTCTCACCTTTTCTCATTTGTTCATTTCCAGCATGTCATGTCTCTTCTTTCCCCTCTTGTCTGCTTTTTTAGCCTTTGCTATTTTTCTCTATGGTTTTCTTTTACTCCCTCTTGCTCCTTTTTTGCTTTATTTTTCCTATCCTCCCACACACCTACTCTCTCCACTGTTTGGGAGGATACTTCCTCCGCTCCTGTGCTCTTTTCTTTCTTTTGGCACAGTTCTGTGCCTGCTTGTCTTTCCCTGCTTCTGCTATAGGGTCTTGCTGCTGAGCACCCAGCCCAGGGAATTTCAGAATCTCTTCTCAGTGAGTGGGTGGTTGCTGGCAAATTAGTGCAGTAAATGCCTTGTTGCCAGGGATCCAGCTTAGCTGGGAGTTAAATGCTAATGCAGCCTGGTGAGGGGTCCAGTCTTGGTGGTGGGGGTGAGGCTGTAGCCCCATTGGCTACATCAGTCCTTTTCCGTGTCTGTTACAGGGTGAAGTGGGGCTGACAGAGTTGGAGGTGACCGCATGCCAAAACTCTAGGACAGATCCAGGGTCTCCAAAGCCAAGAGATTTACAGCCCTCCCTTTCTCACAGCCAGATGCTGCTAGGCAGATGACTGGGACTCAGGGGATGCCACCCCTTCAGATCTGTCTGGGTAGTGATACCCAACATTGTGAGGGCAACAAATGGCTCCCAGATGCTTTGGAAAGCTCCTGGTTTCTGAAGCACCATAGTTGGGATCAGCCCGAGCCATGAGAGCTTAAGTGATAGGTGCAAAGTCAACAATAAATCATTTGGTCGGAAAACCCCAATGCATAGCCAGTGAGAGCTTGCTCTCAAAGCAGTTGGTGGCCAATCATATGAGTCCTCTTCTACCAAGACTAATCCCCTGGATTTCTGTTTGCTTTTAGCCCCACTCACAAAGTATTGTTAGCCTTGGCCTCACTGTCATAGAGATTTCAGTGGAAAAATCATGAAAGTTTTGAAAGCCTCATCTATCTCAGGAAATTGTGTTCATTACATGGAGGTTTGTGGAATCTCTCCTTCTTTCATTAGCAGTTGGGTCCTTGCAGCTGTACTGGTATGCCTGTGTTCTTATTACCTAAGCTAGGCAAGTTTGTGGCTCATCGGTACATGTATGGAAGAGCTCGAGGACAGCGTTTCTCAGCTGGTGTTCTGTGGACAGACTGAAGGTGTTCTGCAACCACCTCAACACATCTCCATTGGGAGGTTGGGGAGGGCTGAATGGGAGGAAAGAAGGAGCAACAGAATAAGCCAATGAGTGTCTGGAAGATTTAAAATGCTCCCGCTGCAGCAAAACTTCCAGGCACACGTCAGTGTCTGTCACTGCCTTGCTTCTGTGGCTGGGGCATTTTAAATTTTCTGCCACCAGCACCACCGACATTGAAATGGCTTGAACATAACTTACACAGTAAGACTTTCTTTGAACTTTATTCCAAGAATAGATGAACTGTGTTCAAACATGGAGGCTCAAAATTCCCATTGAAACCTGAGTAATATTTTCAGATTTAAGTTGTGTGCATGGTTATTGTGTGTGTCTTTTTTTTTTTTTAATCAATGCATGTGGTATTTATAAAATTGTATCTAATTCAGTTTCATGAATTATTTTAGCAGGAATGCATAGTGTGCAGATATTCCAAACTTTACAGTTAGTGTATATACTGAATTTTTGAAAGCTTTTTCATCAGGTGTTCCATGTAAAGTAACATATCTTTATATGTTCCCTGGTTCACTAAAGATTAAGAAACATGCTCTAGGGGAAAGCAATCCTGCATGGAGTGATGTAATGTGAAGATATCCCCCTCTTAGTAGCAGGCCAGCTATTCCTCACTGGACGCTAGAAGCCACTTAGTGGTTTGCCATTTGGATGTGGTGTATAATCAAGATCAGGAATCCTTATGGTCAGCACTGTAGAAAAGGCCTGGAGGGTTATGGTGGATGGAAAGCTGGCTATGAGACAACAGTGTGCCCTTGTTGCCAATGGCTCAGTGTCTAGTTGGCAGCCAATAACAAGCAGAGTGCCCCAGGTGTTGGTCCTGGGGTCAGTTTTGTTCAACATCTTCATTAACGATCTAGATGTTGGGATAGATTGCAGATGACACCAAGCTGGGGGGAATGGTAGATAAGATAGGGGGTAAGGATAGGATTCAGGGAGACCTAGACAAATTGGAGCATTGGGCCAAATGAAATCTCATGAGGTTCAGCAATGATAAGTGTAGTCCTGCACTTAGGATGGAAAAATTCCATTTACTGCTACAGGCTGGGGACCGATAGGCTAAGTAGCAGCTCTGTAGAAAAAGTTCTGTGAGTTGTGGTGGACAGGAAGCTGGTTATGAGTCAACAGTGTGCCCTTGTTGCCAAAAAGGCCAACAGCATATTGGGCTGCGTCAGTAGGAGCATTTCCAGCAGTTTGAGGGGTGTTATAATTCCCCTTTATTTGGCTCTGGTGAGGCTGCATCTGGAATATTGTGTCCAGTTTTGGGCTCCCCAGTACAGCAAGGATGTGGACAAATTAGAAGGAATCCGGTGGAGAGCAATGAAAATGATTAAGGGGCTGGGGCACATGACTTATGAGAAAAGACTGAAGGAACTATGCTTATTTAGTCTGCAGAAGAAAAGACTGAGTGGGGATTTGATAGCACTTTCAGCTACTTGAAGGGATGCTCTAAAGAAGAGGGAGCTAGGCTATTCTCAGAGGTGACCGAGAACAGAACAAGGAGCAGTGGGCTCAAGTTGCAGGTGTGGAGGTCTAGGTTGGATATAAGGAAAAAACTTTCTCACTAGAAGGGTGATGAAGCACTGGAATGGGTTGCCTAAGGAGGTAGTGGAATCTCCATCTCTGGAAACATGTAAGGCCTGATTAGACAAAACCCTGGCTGGAATGATTTAGTGGACATGGTCCCGCTTTTATTAGCGGGTTGGACTAGATGACCTCATGAGGTCCCTTCCAACCCCATGATTCTATGAGTACAGATCACATGGCACTAGCGTGGAGAAATTAAATATAGGTAATTATGTTTTGCTTCCATAGGTTCCCCTTGTAGTTTCAGTTAAATACAATAATCATCATCACTTTCCATTTGAAAATAATTCCAGTCCTTTATGTACTGTGTTGCTTTGCTCTATGAAACATCTGTCCTATTTCATCTCAGATGGCTGCCTTTCAGTGGTGGATGAACAGATTCTTATGACCGGATAGTTTACAAGGTGCCTCAGCATGGTGTGTGCTACCCATATGTTAGGGATAATGATAAAGTAATATTCAGGGTGTTGCAGTCAACTCATAGGCAGCTTGATTCTCTTATCTAGTTGCTTACAGTCTCCACTGCTGTGACTGTGTTAGGAACTGGATCTCTGAGGGAGGTGGGTAGATCAAAACATACTTTCTTCCCTCTCTTAGTTGGGAGGGAGCAGAACTGAATAACAGCCCCCCTTGTTTGTTTCTCCATGTGCTCTGGCTGATGCTGGGTGAAGCTCAAGAGGTTGATAAGATCTTACAGAGAGAGAGTTCTCCACAGTTTTTCTGGTTCTCACTGAGGCAGGGATGCCATGAGAACAGCCTATTCCATGGCTTTCAGCCCTGGCTCTGTAGCCATGTCTTTTTATCTAAAATGAATTTAGTCATTTTTTTATGACACCATGGACTTGGCTCTGAGAGCCTGTTTCCAGCCTGGAAGAATGAAAGTCCCCTGCTGCTTGCTTCAGACTTAGTCTCTAGGAAGGCACAAAGACCAAGGATTGTGACCACCCCAACATTTGCAAGTGCAAGGTCTAGTCTGCTTTACAAGGTTAAATAAAGTTACAGTTAATGTAATGTTTGTCCATGCATGCAGAAATTCCATACAGACCTAGGCCTAAGCTATAAATCTAGTTATATGCACACAGAGACATTGCTGGCACTGGGCACCCAGGGCGCGTGCCCCGAATCCCAGCGTTGGTGCCCCAGATCTCCAGCCCAATCAGGCCAGAGATCCGGGGCCTAGCTACTGGTGGCTGCGGCAGCCCCGTCCCCATCCGGGACCCAGCTGCCCACAGCTGCTTCCGGCCGGGGATCTGGGGCTTGGCCGCCCGTGGACGCGGCAGGGAATCTGGGGCTGGCTGTCCACAGCGGCAGCAGCCCCGTCCCCAGCTGGGGATGTGGGGCCCGGCCGCCCGCGGTCACTTCCGGCCCCGGCTCTGGCCGTGGATGTGGGGCCTAGCCACCAGTGGCGGCGGGGCATCTTCTGGCCCTGGCCAGGGGTGGGGCCTGCAGGTTGGGGGCTGGACCTGCAGGCCGGGGTGGGACCTGGGCCTGTGCCACAGGTCCATTCCTAGGCCAGTGACGCCTCTGTGTGCACATTTCCCTAGATAGTGTTAGGGTCTGATCAGTCTGTGATTCATTATCACGAGGTGGAGTTTGTGACAGGGAACTGCATTTTCCTGCTCTGGGCACCCTCTTTTTTTTTTTTAGAATACGAGTCTGACTGTATCTCACTAGCATTTATGTGCGTAGTGCACCCCATGATTAGGGCATGTGTTAGAAAATGTGACTGTCAGGTATTTTGTAAGCAAAGAATTAACAGTAGGAGTATCACCCACTGAGACATCTTTCCTGTAATTCTGTGGCATAGGGACATTCTTGGGTCACTTTCTAATGTCAAGCATTTCTTAAGCGTATGGCCTAGTATGGCGAAGCTAAAATATTACAAATCTCAGACTGTAGGCCTTGTTCTTCAGCCCTGCTCACTTAGATACCTAGTACATACTTATCCATTCTAACAGATGGTCAGTCTTCTACATCTGTAATCCTACAGTTTCTCTGTTTAACATACAATGATTATATATGCATGGCCTGTTTTTTGATCATAACATCACACAAAAAATGAAAAATAAACTAAAATGATTGATTTGCTGAAACAAGGGGGTGTTGCATTGAGGGGTGATGTCAGACATCAGCAGAAGATTTTCTGACAGTTGGGTCCAGTATCAGTCATGGGCAGGGATTTGGAATGGGATTTTGCTTTATCAACCTGATTTACTTGTCCCTAGCGCAGTATGTCACACAATAAGAATATGCCAGCGGGCTGGGATGGAATGCCTCTAAGTAGCCATCAGCTGCCCTTATCCAGTGGTGATACCCAGCATTCCAACCAGCTAAATGGGCCATCGGGTTATGGCCCTGACTGTACATCAGTGGCTGGCCAGATAGACTGCCACCTCTCACACACAAGCAGATGCTTTAGGATTTGGAATGTCCATAAGATGGCTAAAGAGAAGGCTAGCACCCCAGGTTGTGACCTGTAGGCCCCACAAACTTTAAAGAGCTCTGTGTATTGGCAGGACTGTATTTTGGCTGCAGGCCAAGCAGGGGAAGTTAGAAATCAGGATGGAGGTTCAAACGCTAGTGGAGCTGAGGGAACCGAGTCTGCTATCCTGCAGTTCAAGGCTGAAATGCATTGGCAGAGCCGTTGTCATCTTCTCCTGCAAGCAGTTTTCTGGAGAGACCCTCTGAAAATGATTCTCGCATTTCTGTGTGCAGTAGAGAAGCAGCACGGCACCTCTCTGCCAAGGGGTGCTGTAGGGTCGTCTCCAACATTCAGGCAGTTGCCTACAGTCAGCTAAAGAAGTAGGGCATGTATCCCTACCTGTGTGGGCTTGTGTGTGCACATGGTTTGTGTGCAAGAATGTTTTTCATGGGTATGTTTGTGACCTTGTGTATGTGCGTCTCTCTGTGCATCCTGGTATGTTGTCGCATGTTAGTGCACATCCCTTTACATGGGTCTGTGTTCAGGCATGTTGGTGTGTTCTTCCCTCTGTGTTTGTGTGTGCACACATCCTTTGGGGAATGTCTGTCTGTCAGGGCAAGGAAGATGGAGGGAAGCATGATGAACAACAATGTTGTTTTTTTTCTTCTCTGTAAATGGGTATTTTGGACCAATTGGAGCGTGAATAATTTTCTCATCTGCCAATCTCTAAGCGCCTGGGCTCCATTGCAAAAACTGAGTGCAATTAAAAAAAAAAAAAAAAAAAAGAAAAGAAAAGGTTCCTAAGCCTGAGCTGGTGGAGGGAGAACAGGGGAAGGGGAGGGGCTAATACTGGGGATGGAGCTGGTTTATAAATCAAAGTGAGAGGCTGACTTCCCACACAGCCTGTCAGCTCTCTGCACTCGGGACAGGGACTCAGGTTGTGGGCTGCTAGCAGCATCGCTGCCTTCTCATCTCTGACGAATCTGCACTGGACAAGCTCCTCACCATGCCAGAGTGCTGGGATGGGGTAGGTACAGCACCCATCTCTCTCTAGCCTCAGGAAGGGCTTTCTCAGGCAACAGCATCCGTGAGCCATCCAGGATGTTTGCACCTGCCAGGGCTGCCTTTCAGAAGCTAGCAGAGGCACCAGGGCAAAAAAATCTTGCCTGCATTTTCCTTCATCCTCTGCAGGGGGGCCAATTCCCTACCATTATCCTTGAGAATTTGTCCTTGTGGGATATGGGAGCTGCACAGAACCTCTGCAGTTCTTGGAGCCCTTGAAAGAAGTGAATGCAGGAGCTATAGCAGAGCAAGATAGATCAGATATAGGAAGCCAAGGCTCAAAGGTTTCCAGGAATCCCAGGGAGAACAGTGCATGGGTCATTCCCAGCTGTGATGCCTGCATCCTAGGAGGTGTGCGGGATGATGGAGGGCAGTGCATGTCTTGTGAAGTCTGATGGCTGCTGATAGCACAGCTCCACTCTGCGGGGACTGCAGTACTAAATGGTAACAGGCACTGCTGGTGGGGGTGGGTAGCAGGTGGAGGAGGGGGCCCGTGTGGCTGTGGATAACCTTGTGTGCAGTGTAAAATCAAGGTGAAAAGAGATGCACAGGGCTGGGCTTGACATGCTCTGCTGCTGCCGCAGTGTGATGGATCATCCCTGCGACCAGCAAATGTACATGGCCTCCCATGGGCCATGATGTTTGCCCTGCATAGCCAGTGCTCCCCTTGATCACCTGTCCAGGTTCTATCTTCTTCGCTTGCTGCGATCCCCTGACCCCACCCCAGTAGTGTATGAGAGCCTATGTTGGGCGGATTCATGAATCCTGATGAACTAAAATCTCCCCCACACCAACCAAGTGGGAAAGTAGGGTGTGAAGAAGCCATTCCGCTTAGCCCAGGGGAAGAAGGGAGCCTGTGGCTTTGGTCTCTGGTACCTAGTGGAGTGGCTAGGCGGAGGGGAGCATTCATGAAGCTGCAAGGGGAAGCTGGGGAAGGGACAGGGATGTTAAAATGCTATTGAAACTACCCTGGTAGGATCTGGGCCATGGTAGAAATGTGTGGCACTACGGAGCCAGTGGGCCCTGGAGAGGAAGGTGCAGCAGAAACAGCTATGGATAGTTTCCTATTTTTAGCGCATAGTGAGGGATGCTGGCACAGAAAGCTCTAAATGTTGATGAAGAGCAAGGCACGGGTGGGCTGGAGGAAGGTCTCAGACCTGAGTGCCAGGGCAGCTGGCTTCTAGCCTTTGCTTTGCTGCCACCCAGTTCTGTGACTGGGCAAGTCCCTTCTCTGCGCTGTGCCTTGGTTTCCCCATCTGTTAAAGGAGGGTCGTGGCCCCCCTGTGATCCGTGTCTAAGAAGCGGAATGGAATTGCTGAGCCACTCTGTCCTCTGTGGAAGTGGGGGCAGTCAGGGGGGTGATACTAACTTGTGTCCTTGAGGGAGCAAGGGGCTTTGTGGGAGAGCTCAGGACAAGTGAGGCATGGGTGTAAGGTGGGGTGTTCAGGGGCACTTGGGAGCTGGCTCCATGGAGACCCAGAGCTGCTGGTTGGAACTCAGCAGCTGCCTTTGGAGGACTGGCTAACCTTGTAGCCAAGAGGGTGGCTCATGAGGTTCTCACACTCAGTGGCTGATGACTGGGATTCTGGCTCTAGCTGGCCAACGATCAGTCAGTCTGAGGCTTCTGTTTTCCTTTTCCTCCCTTTCAGAGTCATTCTGTCTCTCTGTGAGACACACATAGCTGTGTGTGTAAAGTCGAACTCCCTAGCCCCTGCCTCTACCCTTTTGGGAGTAGGTGCGTCCAGCCTTGGCGACTAGAGGGCGAGATGGCTGTCAGTCTTGCCTCAGAGCCATGAGGAGGAAGCAAAACCCAAGGTGACCTGCCAGGAAAGGAGGACATGACATACTGCCTGAGACAGAACAGAGCTGTTTAGGCCAGGTGACTTTGCTAGCCACTGCATCTGAGTCAGCCCAGAGTTATTCATGTGCAGCATCAGTGACTTTGCATTGATGCCAGGAAAGTCAGGATCTGGCCCCTAGCATTAAAGCAAAAGACACTTGGTCAGCCTCTCCTTAGGGAGTAATTCAATTCAAGCCAGCTGCTGATGAATCTGGCCAGTCCCACACCAGGCAGGAATCCCGCTGAAGAGCCAAAGGGCCTCTAACTCACAAAGAGGGGACCCTTCTGAAATGTACAGCTCTAAAATGTAGGCAAAAGTAAGGCCTAGCCTCTCACCTAAGCATGTCCCTGGGAACACAAATGGGGGTTGGCATCGCTGAGAGTCAGTCAGAGCTGACACTGTGTCCTGCACCCTAAAGCCACCTCTTTAATGAAATGGCCATAGAGCAGTTTGAAGGTGTTTGGTTTTCTTCTCTTTGTTCCAGCTGGAATTTTGTCTAGAACCATTAAACAGGGATGTTGGTTTAGGTTTAAGGCAGGGGGCTGGGAGTCAGGACTCTGGGGGTCCTGTTTCCAATTCTGCCCCTGAACTACATCAGTGGACAAATCATTTAATGTCTCTATGCCTCAGTTTCCCTGGAGACTGTGATTTTTATTTACCTAAGTGGGAGGTCATGGGGGAGCTGCAATGTGGAGTTTATTAGGACATATAAAGTCTTTGGAGATCCTTGCAAAAGGCCTGGTAGAAATGCACAGTGTCATGGTGAGGTATGTTGGAAGAATGCAGGGTATCCAGCCCAAGTTATGTGTAAAGTGGAGGGGTCAAGCAGAGAGTGCACTAGGAGGTCAGGCTAGTGTGACTAGCAGATGTGTAAGATGCATGTGTCAAATGCCGGACATGTTTGAGGGTGTTGGTCCTTATGTTCAGTCCTGGCTTGCATGTGCAGATCAGGCGTTTGGCAGATGAAAGTATACTCTCACACACTCTCCGCCCCCCCGGCCCCCGCCGCGCGCCAAAAAAAGGAGAGGGAGAGAGAGGTAGGGAACGGGCCAAGAGGTTGGTGCACATGGGGCATCCACAGTGTCCCGTACAAAGTTGGGTGGCACCAGAGTGCCTAGCTGGGATCAGAGCCCCAGTTTGCTAGATATTGTGTGTGTGCTCCTCCTCTTCCTCCTAGCTAAGTTCTGGATCTGAGGCAATGTGATTCCTACATGAGAGCCACTGTGGGTCAGGTGTCACAACCTCCCTGTCCCTGTTTGCTGATGCTGATCAAAACCCAGAAGCTCTGACCCATAAATCACACACAACAAGCATGTGGAAGCTATGCAACCACAGAGGTGCTGATGAGAGCTGTGCACAAGGGACGGGGAGTCAGGCAAGAATGGGAGCACAAGAACTCCTCTGGGGTTAGGGCTGTGAGAGCAAGCTTCTCTAGTCCTGCAGGTATGGGCAAGTGGAGAGTCAGATCCTTGGACTGTGGGGGGGCCCAGAACATGCCTTCCCAAAAGCAGTCCCATTTTTATTCCTGTGCATGCCTTGCCCAGGGGGCAAGTGAAGGGTTATGTTTTGGTCTGATCCCTAAGCATCCTGCCCTGTCTTGTTCTCACCAAGCCTTCGTGGCATGATTGCAATTGATGTTGCTGTCTCCTAGTGTGTATATATTTAATTGATGGGAATTGAAGCAAACCCTACCAGGGAGGAGCCATAAGCTGCATCCAACTTTACTGATAAAGATGGAACCTTGGAAAGATGCAAGTTGGGGCTGTGTATGAGTCCAGTCCTGAGGGGCACACTGCACCTTGGGGACAGGATCAGGCCCACAGGTTTTTGTAGGGAGTTGGGATTTTGTGAGCATGCTCCTGCTACTTTAAACTAGTGGTCCTGGATCTCTGTACTTCATTATGCAGCCCTGCACTTGGGACCTACACTATTGCAGGTGCCATTTTGAAATCCTCCATTCCTGATAAGCTTTTAAGACCCCAGTGGAGCTTTCCCTCCTCTTGGCCACTTTGAGCAGAACGAATCCAAAATGGCAGTCACCGCATGTAGAGCGTGAGTGTGTTTAGATCTCTGAGTTGGGGAATACCGTAGGACTATCTTGTGACGCAAAATGCACATTTTGGGGGGGAATATCCAAGGGTAAAGAAATGCACGAGGGGCCAATTTTCCTCTTGGTTGGGATCCCAATTTTAGAAGTTCTGAGCATCCACCATATCCATCAAAGTCGTTGGTTGCTGAAGTATTGTGGCAGTACCAGAGATCGGGACTGAGGCCTTGTTGTGCCAAGTACCATACAAACACACCATCCCCTCCCTGCAGATCTTATAATCTCCTTTTGAAAGGTCAGGTGTTTGCTGTGGGCAGTGAACCCTTGGCTAAGATTAAGAGCACTCGTGCCCTGTTGACCAAGAGTAGAAGCAAATCCCTCCACTCATGGGCTGAGATTTTGTATGGGACATTTCTTGGCTGAGTCACAGCACACACCCCCCCCCCCACTGAACACAGAGCTTCTTGACAGAGAGGCTAGTGGACTGGAAACACTGGGCCTGCGGAGGAAGTAGAGATCAGAGACAGAGAGATGTTGTAGGATGATCAACTGAACCCTCTCCCCTGTCCTGCACCAAATGCCCAGTGACCTGTATCCTGCTGAGTGAATCTACCAATCCAGGAAAGCCAACAGAAACTGAGTCATGCCTGATTCTTGTTAATTTCTGAGCCACAAATTGCACGTCTGAGAAATATGGCCACACTTGAGGCAGATGTGAAACTCTGGCTCCATCAAAAAGCTCCCCTTGTCCCTCCAGAGCCCAGGCCTGCATTCTCAGTGACTGCCTGAGAATGTAGGTGATTATCATCTCATGCCCAGGCATGGTGCAGTCTGTATCTTCTGCCCCATGGTATGTGCATTGCTGGGATCACAGGCAGGTGCCTGGAGATTGGACTCAGGCTAGCGATGTCACATTCACACCTTAGCCCTAATACTGTGGTATCCTTGCCCACTCACTGCAGAAGTGAGAACATAAAGGGCTCTAATGGCAAATGGAAGTGGGAGCCCTGAAGTCTGGATGTTTTTGATTGGTCAGTGTGTCTGAGGGTTTTATACTGCTACCCATCACTGCAGTGGTGTCTGCAAGCCTTTTGTGCAAAATCCATCACAGTGAAGCCTGGAGTGGACTTTAGATTTCAGGCCAACTCACTGGAACTGAAAAGTCCAGATCCAGCACTGGCCTGAGATTTTGAACCCTTGGGACACTGGGTGTAGTTTGGATGCAGGAAGTAGGCTTGGGGGCTCATCTTTAATACAAGTACTCATTGCTGCAAGGGATCCCTACACCAAGGTGTTTACCAGTCTGACATAGTAGCTGTGCAAATCTGCTTTACATTCTGACATACCACCATTCTCTCCTGCAAAAAGGAAGGGCAACAAGGAAAAGGTCACGTTCCCTGGAAAGATGAGCCTGACTGCACCCAGCAAAATTGCTCAGATAAAGTGGAAAGTGGTTTAACCAGACATGCCTTTGCTTTTTGCTGCTGTGGATGAAGGTCCATTATGCAGCCTTGTTTGCCTCTCTGATTTTGTGCATCTATAACATGCTTTGCTGTGGACTAAACTAGGGAGGCAAACACCATAGCTCAAAATTCTGGAGCTGGTTGTTTCTCTCTTGTTTGTTCCAGCACACTGCAGCATTTCAGCGCTCCCTCACCCTTTTGCTGCAGGCTGCAATACTGCCAAGCCTCCATTAATCCCTACCCCAAATCAATACTCCACCGAGGGTGGAAGTCAATGTAGTAAACCCATCAGAGCCAGCTGCTGGAACCTGGATCATGACAGGGCAGGTAGGAGCTGGTGAGCAGAGCCGACTGGATCTCTGTCCTGGATCTGCTGGGCCTGGGAACCAGAATGAATGCTGAGCAAGGAGACCAGGCAGCTTAGTGGCTAGAGAAAGAGAGCAGAGCCCTGGCACATACTGTGATGCTGTCTGCTGCAGTCCTGGGAAGGACAAGGGCTAGCTTTGTTCAGCAGGGGAGGATGCAGCCATTTCTGCAGCAGCACAGTGGAGCTGGGAGATTAGCAGCAGATGGTGCGGGATGAAAAGCTTAGGGTGTCATCTGGCTTGTAAATCATTCAAGTAACTTTGTCTAGCAAGGGTGCCACTTCCTCCCCCTCCTTGGAAGGTGGATTAGGGTCAAGTACTTTTTCTGAGGGAGAAACTGGAATTAGAGTGGCTGTGGCTCCAGCCCCTGCCCATTGCAATCCAGCAGGGCTGGGGATCAACACATCTTTTAAAATCATGGCTTATTTGGTTAGCTTCAGTCCCTGCCCTAGCCCAGTTCCCTCCTCCCACTCCTGGAGTTGTCCCCCACCCTCACCTTGGCCTAGTGCTCAGAGTGATTCTTGTGTCCTAGCAGGATCATTTGTCTCCATTCAGAATGATTTTCTCTAACGCTAAAGTTCTCACTGATTATGTCTGCAGATCCTACTCACTGATTGCCCAGGTTTTCATTAAATGAGACATTCATGACCTAAGGAAGGGATCTCAAACATGCGGCCTGTGGGCTGCATGCATTCCTAAAGCTGTTGCCTGTGGCCCACAATGTCACTTGTTATCAGTATTTGCAATATGGTTCTATGAAAAGGTTTTCAGTGGTGCGGCCCTCGGGCTAACGTACTAGTCCTCATGTGGCCCTTGTGGTGATTTGAGATTGAGACCCCCGACCTAAGGTGAGCATCCTACTGAAAAATCTGGCAATTCTCCTTCGAGCGCTGCTCACATCATTCAGTTACAGGTGTCTACATGCCGCAGCGCATGGTAGCTTGGAAAGTCTTTAGCGTTAGCCTTTCAGGTCAGGGCATGCAGCCAATGCCCCCTCCACACCGCGACCGCGGCTATATAGGTGACTGTGACCCTGACCCTCCCAGTTGCTTTTTCCACCATCAGCATCGGTTCAGATCAGTGTGAACTTGCGAAACGCAAGTGCCTGTTTTTGCGCAAAAATTAAAGGTGCCTGGTTTCAAGCCGTGCTTGGAATGCTGCAAGGCTTTTCTGATGGACAACCCGCATAAGAAATGCCTCGCTTGCTTGGGTGAGTCCCACCTCACAGTGGAATGCTCCATTTGCCGGTCCTTCAAGCGGAGGACCTGCTTAGAAAGGGAGTGCCACCTTCTCTTGATCTTGGGGAGTGGAGCAGTCACCCCCGAAACTGGCTGGGCCACAAGTGCTCTGCCAGACCCCCGTTTGGCTCGGGCTCAGGAACCCTGCCACCAATCATCGGTACCAGGCTTGAAACCTTGACCCTGTACTGAGAGGGGTACTGGCACAGGCACCCCCAACGGCCCATCTAGGGTGCCATAACTCAGCTCTGGTGCAGAAGAAGAAGACGACAAAAGCGGCACAGCCTCCATCAGTACCGTAGGACATGGTACCAACATCAAGCCTGGTACCTCCAGGCCTGGTACCGACAAGCCCTGTACCGTCATCTAGCCCGACACCAACGCCAGTACCGGCACCCAGCTCCGTGGTAGTCTCTGACCTGGCACTGATCTGCAGCCTGGTACTAGCAGCTAGCCCAACACTGGGACCCAGCACAGCACTGCCCAGCCCTCCACTGGTACCACAGTAAGGTACAGAAGGGCAGGAAACCTCACTCCATCGCTCCTCTGAAGAGCCTTTGGTACCGGGTTTCTGGACATCTGGTGGAGTGTCTTCTAGATTGTCCTCAGAGGACCACCCCTCCCTTTCTCAGGAGGAGCGCCCAAGGAAGAGACTTCACAAGAGCTGCCCATCCCTGAGCTCAGTGAGGTCAACAAGACTGTGGGTACAAGGGGAGGTGTCCGTTCTTCCCACTACACATTCGCCTCTAGCGAGATCATCCCATAATGAGCAAACCCTCGATTGGCTGAGCACGACAGCCGATGAATGCCTCATCCCGCTACGCCCGGTCGCCTCTGCTGGAGTCCTCAGATCTCTCCGACAATGAACCTGATCGTAATTCTATGCAACGCAGTAGATCCCGGGCCCGATCCTCCTCCTCCTCCTTACCAGATGAGTGTCTAATCGACACGTCCGCTGACCGCGAGGGAGATCCCTGTGTTGAGCAGGACCTACTCCGCTGGATGGCGGTGAACCTTAAATTGAAATTAGGAGTAATCCAAGAGGAGGATGACTCCCTCTTCAATGCTTGCCGTAGAGCCCCTCCAGCAAGGGTGGCAATCCCTTTATGCTCGGGAGTATGTCGCATCGTCCAAGAACACTGGCAAACACCATCCTCGATCCCACCAGTGTCCAGAGTTGTGGATAAGAAATACTACGTCTCTCCTGATGGGTTCTCTTTCTTATTTCATCACCCCACCCCAGGGTCCTTGGTGATTGATTGCTGTAAACCAAAGGGAGAAACAGGGCTAGCTGAGCTCCACGCCCAAAACCAAAAAGGCGAAGAAGGTTGACCTCTTGGGGAGGAAGGTATGCTCCTCTGCAGCCCTTCAGCTATGTATCTCCAACCATTCAGCCTTAATGATGCATTACATCTTTAACCTGTGGGAGGCCATGCGAAACTTCTGCACGGCCATCTCTGAGGAGCACCTGAGAGACTTCGAAGCAATGCTAGAAGAAGGGGAGAGGGCATCCAGGGATGCTTTGGTGGCAACCTGGGACGCAGTGGATACAGCGGTTGTCATGCGTTGGTTGGCCTGGCTCCAAGGCTCAGGCCTATCCGCACAGATGCAGCAAATTATCCAAGACCTCCCCTTTGAAGGCCCTGACCTCTTTGCTTAATCTACGGATACGAAACTCCATGATATGAAGGATTCAAGGGCCATGCTTCAATCAGTAGGGATATACACCCCGCAATCCAACAGGTGCTCAACGGGGCCACATCAACAGCTCCAGCAGTAGTTGCAGCAATTAAAGCAACAGATTCAACTGCAGAGTCAGTTCCCAAGATCTCTCCAGTTTCCCCAGCTCCATCTTGGGGACCTGGATAAGGACAAGAAGCGTCCAGGTAAGGGGGGAAAGCTCAGTGCCTCACAGTCCGGAAGGCGTGAACAGGGGTCCAACTGCTCCTCAGGCCGTAAACAGCGTTTTTGACGGTCCCTTCGAGGGCAGTGTGCCATGGTCCCTATTCTCCTCCCCCCACCGTCTGCGCCACTTTGCCGGCTGGTGGGCCCACATTACGTTAGACCAGTGGGTCCTCAACACGGTGGCACGAAGATACTGCATCCAGTTCCTTTCAACTCCTCGAGACAGAAAACTGCCCCCTTGTGCAGCATTGGGAAGCCAAGAACAGTTACGCTGGCTTGAGGCTGTGAATGCCAAATACTTTTCTCCCTCGGGGCCATAGAAAAGGTCCCTAAGCGGGAGAGGGGCAAGGGGTTTTACTCCCTATACTTCCTGGTCCCCAAACCCAACAGGGATCTATGGCCTATTCTAGACCTCAGAACGCTAAACAAGTACATAAGGAGAATAAAGTTCCTCATGGTTTCCCTGCCTCAGATTGTTCCCTCCCTGTCCCCAGGAGACTGGTTCGCAGCTCTTGACTTAAAGGACACTTACTTTCACATAGCCATCCAACCCCATCACAGACGCTTCCTTAGGTTTGTGGTGGCACAGAGCCATTACCAGTTCACTGCTCTTCCCTTCGGGCTATCGCTGGCTCCCAGGGTGTTTACAAAATGTGTAGCACTGGTCACAGCGTTCCTATGCAGGAGGGGCATCAAAATCTACCCCTACCTAGACGATTGGTTCATAGTAAGGAAGTCAAGCTGCCAAGTACAACATCACGTCAAACTGGTAGTAGAGCTTTGCAGATTCCTCTGTCTGCATAAACACAGAAAAGTCAAAGCTCTGCCCCACTCAGGACATAGAATTCATAGGGGCGTGACTGAACGCCCGTCAAGGCATGGCGTACTTGCCCCTCTCAAGATTTCAGTCCATCTGCACCATCATTACAGAACTGCAAGCGCCGGGACTAACCACAGCTCACCGGTGCATGCAACTTCTGGGCCACATGGCAACTGCCACCGCAGTAATCCGGACAGCACTCTTGAGGATGAGACCTTTCCAGCTCTGGTTCTCCATGATGTTTGTCAAGGCTTTTTCCCCACTCTGGCACTCTGAGTGCAGAAGGTGGGGGCCTGCAACAGGCCTTAAAAGCCACTGGCCTTAAAGCCTGCTCTTAAAAGTCTCCAAGGCCTCCAATTCCTGGCTTTGGAGTGGTATCGCTGCCACCACCCAAATGCAAAAACAAACCTCTTAAGACCCAGGAAGGCGCACTTGGGAATTCCTCCCTGTGAGGTACTTGCGATCCTCTGTGTTCCTCTCTCAGGAAAGTGACTAGACCCCAGCTGCAATATGAGCTGGAACAGGGTTCCCTCTAGTAGCTGCCTGTGCAGTCTGAGGCACG
>ML682072.1:1112832-1221917 GCA_007922195.1 Podocnemis expansa | reverse complement strand
ACAAAGAAAATACCCTGACCGCGTCTAAATAAACATTCCCTGTTCTATTCACACCTGGTCAGTACCAAACTTATCTCTGGTAAGGATGTTGCTGGATTCTTCTTCAGGCCCCTCTGGCCTCCTCCTGATCCTCCCAGGAGCTCTGCTGCATCCAAACAGGCACAGGCCAGGCTGCTGTTCGCATTCAAAAACCTGTGCTTTGTTCCTATTGGCTGTCCTGGGACTCACTGACCAGAGTGTTAACCCCTTCCTCCCCAAGGGTTACTACAATGTTCCAATCATGGAGAGACCATCTAGACAAGGTACTCTCAGTTCCCCAGCACGCCCTGGAGTCCCTTCGAATTTGGAGGGACCCCCGCTTCGTGATGGGGCTTGTTCCTTTCAGGGAGCCCAAGCCCTCAGTGACCTTGATAACAGACACTTTGGACTCAGGTTGGGGAGCCCATCTGTCTGGGGGCCTCTCCATGCAAGGTCTCTGGACCCCCAAGGACAAACACCTCCAAATAAATGTGAAGGAACTCTGGGCCATCAGACTAGCCTGCCTGACCTTCCGTGACAAAATTCACAGCAGAATGGTCCAAGTCCTCACGGACAATACAATGGCCATGTTCTATACCAACCAGCAAGGGGGGGTACACTTCTCGGTCCTGTGCGAGGAGGCATGCAAACTTTGGCAACTGGTGATAGATCACCACTTTACGCTGGTTGCTTCCCACCTACCGGGGGTGGACAATGGCTTAGTAGACTCACTCAGCAGGAAAACCCTAGAGAACCACAAGTTGTCCCTTCACAACGAGGTATTTTCCCTGTTAATAGATGGGGACCTCCCCTGGTGGACCTCTTTGCCATGAAACAGAATCGCAAATGCCTCCAATTCTGTTCCCTCCGGGGTCAGGAGGAGGGCTCACTCAGCAACGCCTGCCTCCTCAGTTGGTGGGGGGGGGCATTATGTATGCCTTCCCGCCAATTCCTCTGATCCACAGAACGCTTCTGAAGGTCCTTGCGGACAGAGCACACATCATCCTGGTAGCTCCGGACTGGCCCAGACAACACTGGTTCCCACTCCTGCAGGACTTGTCCATAAAGACCCCGCTCCGCCACCCTCAGTGGGTGGATCTCCTAACACAGGACTCAGGGCGCCTTTGGCACCCGAACCCAGGCCTCCTACACCTGACAGCCTGGATGTTCTCTGGCTCAGTGAGCAAGAGAGGTGCTGCTCGGACAGGGTTAAGAAGGTCCTGGTTGGTAGCAGAAAACCCTCCACTGGCTCCACATGCATGGCCAAATGGAAGCGCCTTGCCACTTGGTCCTGTGACAAAGGCATAGATCCTGTCGCAGAATCAATCCATACAATTCTGGACTATCTTCTAGACCTTTTCTATCCCGACCTCCAGGTCACAGAAAACCAGAGACGGTGACACACCTTAGATGTGAGGAGAGTGCTCTTAACTTATACTGAGCATACTCGACCCTTCTGTAAGACCTCCCAGCTGTTTGTGGCGGTCGCCGAACGCATGAGAGGTTCCCCAGTGTCCTCTCAGTGCATCTCCAAATGGATTGTAAACTGCATCAAAGACTGCTACGGAAGGTCAAACACACCTCTCCCAGAAACTGAGAGCCCACTCTATCAGGGCTCAGGAGTCTTCCATGGTCTTCCTCGCCAAAGTCCTGATCCAAAAGATCTGCAGGGCCGCCATGTGGTCTTCGATACATACCTTCACGACGCACTACGCCATTGCCCAACAGGCTAGAGACAATGCCGCTTTGGGCAGAGCTGTACTCAGTGTGGGTAGACTGTAACTCCTCCCACCATCCTCGGGTACGGCTAGCAGTCACCTGTAACTGAATGATGTGAGCAGCACTCGAAGGAGAACAGTGGGTTACTTACCAGTAACCACCGTCCTTTGAGATGGGCTGCTCACATACATTCAGGCCCCTCCCACCGTCCCTGCTACGGAGTTGGCAAAGGTATATGGGACTGGGAGGGTAAGGGTCACGGTCACCTATATAGCCGCATTCGCAGCGCGGAGGATGTTGGCCATGTGCCCTGACCTGACAGGCTAATGCTAAAGACTTTGAGTTACTGTGCGCTGTGGCACGTAGACACCTGTAACTGAATGTATGTGAGCAGCCCATCTCGAAGAAGGACGGTTACTGGTAAGTAACCAACTGTTTTCCTATCTCCCTGGAAAAACCTCTCCCACGGCCAATTTACAGCCCTGGAACTTGTTGTCTCAGTGGAGTTTCTAGCCAGGTGCTTGTGACCAGGGCTGCCCAAGGGTTTTTGGTACCCCCGAGCTAGGCAACTTATGACTTTCTTGCCCCCCTACCCACATTCAGTATAGAGAAAAATTTTATTTCTTTTTAAATAGAGAAAAAAATTCACTTCCATCTAATTTGGTGCCCCTTAAAAGCTGGCGCCCTAGGTGACTGCCTAGTTTGGGCCAGCCCTGCCTATGACCCAAAAATCCAGAGAGGTTTAGCACAGCACCACTGAATCTGTTCCAGCCCAGACTGCTGCATCTCTGGTTAGAGCAGTGAGTCTTTCCCATTGAAGACCACCCCAGAGCTATGGATAACAACAGGTAGGTCACAAGATGGTCCCTGCACCAGCCCAGAGACACAATGGTGGCTTTTGGGGTAGGTGAAGCAGGCAGCCACCTTGGGCCCCAAGCAATAAGGGGCCCCCATCCTCAATTTGGTGGACAGAAATGAAAATAGAGAAAATATGGAAATTGTTCCCATCTAGCAGAGCTAGCAGGGCTGGAAGCCTAAATGCTTTTCAGTCTTGGCTAAGCAAGGCAAACTATCATTAGGATCTATGCTTCGTCTGAATTGCAGATTTTGCCATTCTCTGTCCATTCACATTGACATGGTGTGTAAAAAAAAAAAAAAAAAAAAGGGCAGTACAATAACAGGAACTTTTCCAGTGGTCTCATCTTTCAGTTCCTCAGTGTGGCCATTTATTCTGCCATTTTGTAATTCTGTAAAATATTGCCTTTGCCTTTACTTTTGTGACAATTTTTCCTTGGTTTTGGTTAGCTAAGGTAGGTCCATATAGGCTGCTACATATAAACGCAGTGCTGCTCTTAGGCAGTCATTACGGCTGTGTGTGATGTCTGTGGTGTATGTCTTTCTTTTGGTAAGTAATTTTCTAGCTTCTTTTGTACTTACTATTTAATATTTTTGATGGGGCCGGAGTCTTGTAAATTTGACTACGTAAGAATTTCATTGAAATTTGGTATTTTTCATTTATAGCTACACACTAGATACCTTCTTTTTACTTATAGTTATTTGTATTAAACTTCTAGTGCACATAAACCCAAACCTATATAAAAAATTTGTAACATTTGACTGCCAAAATATTAAATATGGTATTTTAGTTATTTTTGAGCCATATTAATTTTACCACTTTTTATTTGTTAATTAATGCACATACTTTTAAAAAAAGTTTTAAATATTCATTTTAACTTTGTAGTTCAGCATTAGCTCATTTATGTTAAGTGAAAGACGATTAACTTACAAGCTTCATGATGGAAAGGTCTTTAAAATTTTCATACCCAAAAAATAATTTACGAGTTCCGGAGGGATAGTCATTGTTAGTCTGGTTCAGCAAAACAAACAAGGAGTCTGGAAGGGGAGGGAGTGGTTAGGGCTGCAGGGGGTACTGGGGACATGGGAAGGGTGGCAGTAGGGGCCTGTCGGGGGCCTCATGATGGGCCTTTGCCTAGGTCCCCCAATTGCCTAAGGCTGCCTCTGGAGAAAGGCTGTGACCATTTTCATGCAAAAGGGCTTTTCAGACTCCATAGCCCATCCAGTTGAGACAGACAATATGCCAGGCATTGTGGGGATTGAGAGTTGGACCTAGGCTGCAGTTCTCCAGTCCAGATGTGTGTATGAGAATGACTACTGATCTAGGCCTGATTTGAACCAGTGACCTAGGAATGAATGGCCCATAAGCACCCACTTACTCTATTGACCTGTTTGTACCTTGTGCTTGTCATCACTCTAGTATCTGAGTAGCTAATCTCCAGTGTTCGGGCTTCTCCTCAGGGGCCTTCATGTCTGCCCTCCCTTTCGGATCCTCCCCACCTTGCTTCATGAGTTCCCAACATGAGACGTGCAGGGGCTGTCCCAGACCCTGACTCAGCACGATGGGACTCCTTCTTGGTGGAAATTAGAATGACAATCCATGAACCATCACACCTTCCTATAACAAGCTCCCAGCCTTACCTCAACTAGGGAAACATCACTATCAACAGGGGAGGAAAGGAGCATCAGTGACATTTCCCAGGGTTGGGAGGCACCTTGCCATCATCTGTCTTTAGCACAAGGAAGTTTTGCTTTGTGTGTCAGCTCCCTGAAACCACCAGCCTCTGGCTGCACAATGGTGGGTTAGCAATGTAACCATCCCTCTTCAAGATGGGCTGCTCACATACCTTCAGTTACAGGTGTCTATATGCTGCAGCACACCGTTATCCAGAAACTCTTTTGCCCTTGCCTGTCAGCACAGGGTCAGTGGCCAATGTTCCCTCCTTGTCACAACTGTGGCTATATGTATGATCCTGACCCTGACCCCCGTCGGTCCCTTCTTTTCGCCAACTCTGAGTAGCAGGGCCAGAGGGAGGAATGTGAATGTATGTGAACAGTCCATCTCAAAGAAGGATGGTTACATTGGTAACCCACCATTCTTCTTCGAGTGCTGCTCGTATCATTCAGTTACGGGTGACTGCTAGCCTTACCCAGGATGGTGGGTGGAGTTACAGTTTACCCACTTTGAATATGGCTCTGCCCAGCACAGCATCCTCTCATGCCTAGTGGATGATTGTGTAGTGAGTCATGAAAGTATGTACTGACAACCGTGTGGCTGCTCTGCAGATCTTCTGAATCAGGACCTGTGCAAGGAAGGCCATTGAAGATGCTTGCGCTTTCATTGCACGCACCCTGACCCTCCAGGGGAGGGGTGTGTTTGACTTCTGTAGCAGTCTTTGATACAGTTCACTATCCATTTGGATATACGCTACATTTTCACTGGCTGACCTCTTTTTCCATTCCGTGACTGCAGGCCAGGTGGATGGCACTGATTTCTTTCACATTTATGTGAAGGAGGCTCTCCCTGGATGAGCAGTTCCCTTAGGTTGATAGCCCCCTGAGATATGGGCTCCCCAACCCACGTCTGAGGCATCAGTGATCAGCGTTACTCAGGGTTAGGAGGCCTCAAAGGGAATCCGCTCCCCAAGGCGAAGAGTGGGTCCCACCAGATTTCTGATGTTTCCGGGACATTGCTGGGAACCGAGAGTACCTTGTTCAGAGAGTGCCTCTGGAGGTGGAAGGCTGTGGCTACTCAGAGCTGAAAGGGCCTGATCCTCAGGCAGACCATTCTTATCATGGACTTAGAGGCCACTATGTGACCCAGGAGCTGGAGGCCATGGTGATCGGGGCATCTTGGAGCTCTGAAATGATGGTGCAAATGGACTGAAACTTTGATTGGGGCAGGGATATTTTCCCTTTTATGGAGTCTAGGAGAGCTCCTATAAACTCTATTCTTCGAGTTGGGGAGCTTTGATTTTTCCTGGTTTATACAAAGCCCTAAGTAATTGTACAGTTGTCTTGTCACCTTGACACTGTGTTGCACTTGATGTCTTGACCTTCCCTTTATTAGCTATTCGTCAAGGTAAGGATATATCCTTATGCCCTGTTTCCTCAGGTGTGCTGCCACGGCCACCATGCACTTTGTGAACAGTCTCTTGGGGCTAAGGAAAGGCTGAAAGGGAGTGATGCAAACTGGAAGCGTTCCCCTCCCACCACAGATCAGAGGAACCTTCTATGGGTGGGTCTTATTGCTATATGAAAGTAGGCATCCTTTAGATCGAGGGCTGCAAACCAGTCCCCTTGATCTAGAGCTGAGATGATTTGCAATAAATAAAATTCTGCATGGTTTCCCTTCCTTAAGTGTTTGTTCAGAGCCCTGGGGCCTAGGATGGGTCTCAGATCACCATTCTGCTTGGGGACTAGGAAGTAGCAGGAGAAGAAACCCTTTCCCGCTGCTTCCTTGAGATCCTTTCTGTTGCTCCAAGGGAGAGCAGTTTCTCACACTCCCTTTGCAGCAGCAGGTCAAGCACTGGATTCCTGAGGTTTGGGCGAGGGGGCGGTGTCCTGTCTCCAGAGTGTGGATTTGAATTGTGCGGAGTACCATGTGGATAGTGTGTCTAGTATCCAGTGGTCTGTTGTGATGTTGGTTCAGTGATGGAGGAATGGGCCCAAGCAGTTCTTGAAGACCAGGGGCTGGGTGGTGGGGTATGGTGAGCCTTGGGCGGACTGTCAGAAATGCTGTCTTTGGGCAGCAGGGCGAGAGGAATCATCTCACTGGCAGGATGCCTGGGTTGTAGAATGGGGTTTGGACCCCCAGCCTGCCTGACTCCTCTCCCTGTTGGACCCCCCCCCATAGTGGCTCTGAGGTTGTTGGTATGACCTTAGACATGACATTCGTTGTTGGGGTTGCTGCTATGTTTGTTGAGGTCTGAAGGAGCATCTGGTCCCTTGTGGCATATACATGCCTAGGGACATCTGGGTGGCTCTAGAATCCTTCATGCCATGTAGTTTGGAATCTGTAGATTCAGCAAACAACACAGGGCCTTCAAAATGGAGGTCCTGTATGGCTAGCTGCACTTGGTGTAAGAAGTCAGACCCTTGCAACCAGGCAGACAGTTGCATGGCAACTTTGGAGGCGACATTGCAAGAGGCAGTATTGAATGCATCCCAGGAGGTCATCAGGGCATTTTGCGAGACCAAGACCCCTTCGTCTGCCATGGCATCATAGTCCTGGAGGTGCTGTCTGGGGACTGTGTCGCGGAACCTTTCCATAGATCTCCAGAGGTTGAAAATGTATCACACCATGATTGGTGATACGCAATTCGAGAGCTGAGGTGGAATAAACCTTCCTCCCGCATAGGTCCAAATTCTTTGCCTCCTTTTTCTTGGGGGTGGAGGCTGGTTGGCCCTGTCTCTCTTTCTGATTGACAGCATCCACTACTAGGGACCCAGGGGTGGGGCGATGAAACAGAAAAGCAAACTTCTCGGACAGGATGTGATATCTCTGATCAGCAGAATTGGACATGGGGGTGGGGATCAACGAAGGAGTTTGCCACTGTGCGCTTGCAGTCTTATGTATGCCTTCATGTAGAGGAACCAAGACTGTGACGGAAGGGGCCTCATCGCCCACATTGAAGAAAGGGTCAAAGTCCGCTTTGATGACCTCAAGGTCTAAGTTTAAGTTGGCTGCCATGCGTCGTAGTAAATCCTGCTAGGCACGGGAGTCGTCCCTGTATACCAGAGGTCTCTGGTACGTAGTTGCATCCAGGGAGGAGGATGAGGGGAGCCATGATCTGTTGTGCCAATAGGTACTGGGGTCGGGTTCCTCATCTGAGGCCTCTGTTGAGCAGGAGGTCCTAGACGAGAGCGGGATCGAAGGACCTGGGGATGTGGGCTCATCCTCTGTGGGCCAGTCCATCCACTATTCCTTAAAAGAGCATGGTGCCAAGTCACAGCATGCTGGGGAGCAACCCCTGTCTACTTAAGGGCGATCACTGCTGCACCGGTGGCTGTGTGACTGGCTTCTGGTCTTTGCCAGTGCCGGTGGGTTAATGGGGATGGGATCAGTGCCAAAGTCATCAGCACCAAAGGTCCTGCAGGGGAGTCCTCCTGGCGTGAGAGCGTCAGGAAATGCTGCTGAAAGCACTTCCTAGTGGGTTTCGAGATAGTCTGAGTCAGTGCCCAGGTTCATGGGAACAGTGGTGCTGGGGCTCAGCATCAGAGGAGGTAGAGCAGCTGGATGAGACGCCGCTCATCAGGATCCTTGTGCACACGGTACTGAGGGCTCACGTGAGGATTTGGGGGAGGAGAGGTGTTCATCTCCTGCCCACTGCTCCGGTTCTGGGTGAGGAGGGGTACCTGGTGCCAGAAGAGACCCCGGTGGTGATCATGGTGCCGGTGCCGGTCTACATGTTGAAGCCGCCCACCCCTTTGATAGGAAGGCTGGTTTGCCCCTAGGTTGTGTGGGCTTGGCGGTGCATGGTCAGCAGCTGGAGTAACACCTTTGCCACTGCAAAGGCCTCTGGAGTCGAAGGCATGGACGGATGCTCTGGCCCCTTTCTTTAGGGCAGAGGTGCCAGTGACGAGGTCGCATGGTGCCAAGACAGTGCCGAATCAGAGACCGATCGCAGCTTTTTATGTTCAGTTGGAGAGTGAAGCCATGAGGGCTCTGGTGCCGACCTGGCACGTGATGCTGGTGAGTCCTTGGGTGCTTTGGGTGTACCTGTCGCCAGCTGCAGAGCCTGTTCCCGGGCAGTGTTGCATAGCCTTCAGACCCTGTCTTTGAGTCCTCTGTTTGAAGGATCTGCAGGTGGAGCATTTGTCTGTTGGTTGGGACTCACACAGTCATTTAAGGCAGTGGTTCCCAACCTTTTTTCCGCTGTGGCACACCTTGATATCTTCACATTTTTCAAGGCACACCACTATTAAAAACGCATGAATGTTCAAATTAACATGAATATTTATGAACCATGGCACAGTGGTTCAGAAATGCTGCTGTGTGGGGCAGTAGGGATAGCAGAGCAGGGATGGCAAGACGGGAGGTCAGGAATTATTTGCAGTGGCAGGAGTGAGTGTGGGGAGCAGAGCGGGGCAGGGGCAGGGCCGGCGCAACCCAGTAAGCCTGGTAAGCATTGCAGGGGGGCGCTGGCACCTTTTCTGTTTGCAGGGGGGTGCCAGAAATGGTAGCACCATTCCTGGGCAGGGGTGGCCAAAGAGGACAAGGGCAGCCATGTGGGGAACAGCACAAGCGTGCCAAGAGAGGAGAGGGGAAGGGAGAACAGGAGTGGCTTGGGAACCTGGGGAGTGGGAAGGTAGGGCAGGAGAGCACGGCGCAGCATCCACTGCCCCCTTTCTCCACAGTGGCTCCCTACCACCCAGGGCAAATCCTCACCCCACTGCTGCTCCCTCCCACCCCAGTGAGTCCCATTCCCCCCTCCCCCAGCCCCCTGCTGCCTGTGATGGACCCTCCCATCACTGCAGAGGCCAGAACTATCCCTCCAGTCCCCAGCTTATCCCCCCCCCCAACCAAACAGCCACCCACAACCTCAGCTACACACCCTCTGCTACACATCCATTCCCACCCACCTCGGCTACACACATACCCACTGCCCCCCACAACCTTCAGAAGCCCCCCTCAAAGCCCTTACCTTGGCTGTTTGCAGGCCGGCTGACAAGCTGGGAGCTGCTTCCCTGCCACAAACTACTTTGTGGTGCCCCCTAAAGGGGTCACTATTGGCCCCCACTTCTACCTTCCCTGTGGCCCCAGTCCCCCCCCGCTTGCAACCCTAACCACCCCACACGACCCCCCAGGACTCCTTTTTTGTTTTGCTGAACTGAACTAACATGACTATCCTTCTGGAACTTGTAAATTATTCTTGGGTATGATATTTTTAAAGATCTTCCCATCATGAAGCTTGTAAGTTGATCATCTTTCACTTAACATAAATGAGCTAGTGCTGAACTACAAAGTTAAAGTGAACATTTAAAATTTTTTAAAAAAAGTATGAGCATTAATTAAGAAATAAAAAGTGGTAACATTAATGATGGCTCAAAAATAACAAATACCACATTTAAAATTTTGGCAGTCAAATCTTGCAAATGTTTCATATAGGGCTTGGGTTTATGTGCACTAGACATTTAATACAAATAATTATAATAAATAAAAATAAGTGAAAGAAAGGTTCCTAGTGTGTAGCTATAAATGAAAAACACCAAATTTCAGTGAAATTCTCTGAAGTTCTCTAGTTTATAAGACTCTTGCCCCCTCAAATATTAAATAGTAAGTACAGAAGAAGCTAAAAAATTACTTACAAAAAAAAAAAGATACAGCACAGACATCACACACAGCTGTAATGATAGTCTAAGAGGGCAGCACTGTATTTATATGTAGCAGCCAATTTGGACTTACCTGGTAAACTGATCGAAAGCTCATGTGAAAATAAATCTGTTAGTCGTAAAGTGCCACATGACTCCTTGTTTGGTTGGTTGGGTTTTTTTGATCTAACCAAAGCCAAACTAAAAAAATGTCACAAAGTTAAAGGAAAAGGCAAAAGAACAGGTAAAAAAGCAAAGGAAAAGGCAATATTTCACAAAATTAAAAAATGGCAGAATAAATGGCCACACTGAGGAATTAAAAGCTGAGCCCGAGGGAAAAGTTCCTGCTATTGCGCTGTCTGTTGCTTGCTTCTGCTTTTTTAGCATGTCAGTGTGAAGGTGATGGGCAGATAATGGTGAAATCTGCAATTCAGACAAAGCACAGTTCCTAATGATAGTTTGCCTTGATGAGCCAAGAGTGAAAAATGCTTAGGCTTCCAGCCCTACTAGCTCTGCTAGATGGGAACAATTTCTATATTTTCATTTCTGTCAACCAAATTGAGGACGGGACCCCTTATTGCTTGGGGCCCTAGGTGGCTGCCTGCTTCGCCTACCCCAAAAGCCGCCATTGCTTTTTGCCAGCCCTGCACAGCCCACATGGCTGGGCTGAGCAGGGAGGGAGCTCTAAGTCTATCTAGCTTTCCCAGATTCTCACGGCACACTTAAGGTGTTGTCGTGGCACACCAATGTGCCACGGCACACCGGTTGGGAACCTCTGAATTAAGGCACTTCTCATGGGGATCATCCATCAGGGAGGCCTTGCTGCAGTTTACATAAGGGTTCAAACCCAGACATGATTGGCGGCAGAGTAGAGCTTGAGCTCCAGGCAAGAGATTTTGTCGAAGCCGGAGCGATGATCAAGAAACAGATTGTGCAAGCATCTGTCTCATTCACTAAAGGCAAGAGTGGGCTGTTCCAGTACCATCACTGGGAGCGGAAAGAAAGAACTGAGGGGGGTCAGGGTCAGGTTCATAAAATAATTCCCCTCTCACCCCTATGGGTGGTATGTGTCATCCTCAACCTCAGATCATCTACCAGAGGCCTGGGAGTTTGAGGGTTCTGCGCAGTATCTTAGCTGTTCCTAGCACTGCACTCTTCTGGACAGAGAGCTCTGATGTTGTTCCTGGGATCTGTTGGAGCCGCTCTCCCAGCTTAGGGAGTCACAGCTCCAAGTGCTCCTACCATCACTGGGACCACTTTGGCCTTTACTTTCCACATCTGTTCTAGTTCCTCTTTCAGGCCCTGGTACTTCTCCAGCTTCTCATACTCCTTCTTCCTGATGTTGCTGTCACCTGGCACTGCTGCATCTATCACCACCGCTGTCTTCTAGTCCTTGTCTATTACCACGATGTCTGGTTGATTGGCCAGTACCTGCCTGTCTGTCTGGATCTGGAAGTCCCACAGAATCTTAGCCCTGTTATTCTCCACGACCTTCTGTGGGATCTCCCATCTGGTCTTGGGAGGGTCGAGCCCATACACTGTGCAGATGTTCCTGTACATAATGCCAGCTACTTGGTTGTGCCGTTCAGTGTATGCTGTTCCTGCCTGCATCTTACATCCTGCCAATCAACCAGACATCGTGGTAATAGACAAGGACCAGAAGACAGCGGTGGTGATAGATGCAGCAGTGCCAGGTGACAGCAACATCAGGAAGAAGGAGTATGAGAAGGAGTATGCTGATCTACAGGGGACATCTAGTAACCGAGGCCTGATGGTCAATGATTTGCTGCAGGCACAGAGGCGAGGGAGCTCGGCTATGGGACAAATGCCCTTCTCTGCAGCTATGGCCCCGGTACTATTTCCTGAATTTGCATCATTGATGCATGCAAGGACCATAGTGAAACATACCTAGCAGTGACACATCCAGCGTCATAACGGACAAAGCCTGGAGATCCCAGTACAGGGGTTGCAGAGAGAGAGAGATCTTGAGGATCCAGGGCACAGGAGGGGAAAGACTCCCTCCAATGAGATGGGGCGGGGTGGTGTCACCATGACACAGTGCAGCCCCGGCTCCCCCCTTTCTGTATGTTTTCTCACTATCTATCTTCCCTTTTTTTTTTGCACCAAGAAGGGAGTAGGGAGACGACCAATGGCTCGCCGACATCTGAGGTCACTACTCAGTATTTCAGGATGGAACTGGTAACATGTTCCCGCCGTCCTTGTAAAGGTCTCATAGCTGCCTGGCACCAAAACTTTATGCATGCCAAGAAGAGCCTACCCCTATTGCTTAATGGAACCCATGAGCTAAAAACACAGGAGTCAGAGGGAAGGGTGACCTCAGTATTACCGGTACCTTGGGGGTGGGTGCTCTAATGGGAAAAGACATCCGATTGGTGAGAAGGTTCCAGGGAAAAAGGGGTAGGGAAGGCCCTAGGCCGGTGTTCGGAATGAATATTTACAACTGGCCTCTGGGTTAGTGTCGGGGCCTAACGGCCAGAGCTGGATGGAAGTTTCATCCCACCTGAAGGGAAGGAGGCTAGTTGGGCCATAGAGTACCCTGAAGGCAGGTGGTCTAATGGGAAGATGCTCGCCTAGTGAGCAGGCTCCAGGGAGCCACATAGGCTATTGTTCACAATGAGTATTTACGACTGACATCTGGGTCAATGTCAGAGGGACTGACTACCAGAGTTGGTTGTGAATTCATCCCACGAGAGGAGAAAGGGGACAGATGGTCCACAGATTACCCGGCCCCATCATGAAGGGGAGGGGGTAGACCGTGGCAGTGAGCCTGTGCTGTTAGTTAGCGGGTGGCTACTAGAGGTGTTCCTGGCATCCATAGGGTGCTCACTGAGCGGCCTTAGGTCACTTCCATCTAACCACGAAAAACAAAAATCCTTCTGAGGATTAGGGGACGAAGCCCTGGGTTGTAGGGTACTGGAATACCCCAGATTTCCCAGCAAAACAGCCCTATGACCAGCCAAGAGGTCCAGCTAAGATATTAGCAGAGCTCCATTCCCACTAAGAGTAGGAAAAAACTTTCTCAATTAGGGAAGGAGAGGGACACATGGAGGGTCAGGCCAGGGGCTCTGCTGTGATGAGATGCTCTTAAGCGTGTTCACCCCAAGCTGGAGATAGTTTGTTGGGGATTGTAGCTGGGGAAAGGATTAATAACCCCTAAAGTCTCTGATCTGGATACGAGGGGTTGGATCTGAGAGGCCAGGCATCTAACTGCTCAGTACTGCTGTTCTGGCTTGGGACCTGAGCAGGGCGACAGCAAGTTGACGAGTCCAGTAAGCCTGAGGAAGGGGAAAAAGGCATATGGCCCCAGACCTGCCAGGTAGCCACTGGCCAGGGGAGGGCCTGTTTTGTGGCCTGTGTTGCGGGACACCGGGGTTTGGTAGTTGTGGGACCAGGAGGTGGGAAAAGGGAAACCCGTTCAAGTGGTAGGAAGGGGAGACAACCTGAAGAGCTCCACCCCACTATGGGGGGGAGCACAAAACCCTTTCCAGGGGAGGAGGGCATGGAAGTTCACAGCCCACTTAAGGTAAAACTCCTCTGAACATGTGGGCTTAGGGTGCACGGGACGTGGAGGCGTCACCTTTGTGACTCCGGTTAGATTCTTGCTGCTGGACTTCTCCCATATGGGGCATGTTGCTGTGCTGAAGGCAGAAGACCCAACTCCACCCACCATCCATCAGCATGGCTAGTAGTTACCTATTACTGAATGCATCCGAGCAGTGCTCAAAGAAGAACGGTGGGTTACTCACCAGTAACTGTCCTTCGAGATGGGCCGCTTGAATCCATTCAGATCTCTCCCCTCTGTCCCCGCATCTGGAGTTGGCGACTATAAGGAACTGAGGAGGGGTCAGGAGGCGGCCATATATATAGCCACAGGGTGGCGCGAGGGACGGAGGCTGCCTGCCCTCTCGTGACAGTCTAAGACAAGTTTTTTCCAGCCAATCCGGCGCTCTGGCACGGAGACACCTATTACTGAATGGATCCGAGCAGCCCGTCTCACAGAAGGACGGTTACTGGTGAGTAACCCACTGTTAGGCAACACTGTATCTGTTCTTTAATATCATAACTGAAATAACTAACTCAGTTTAATAGACATTGTAACCAATGTCCAACAAAGCTTGATGTTGTAAATTTAGAACTATATTTTGTATTCTTGATAAAGCTTCTTTTAGGTGTATGCTATGGAATTTCATTTAAATGTGTGAACAAGATGTGTGCATGAAGGGTGTGTGTGATGGAATCAGTCAATAGCAGCCTGTCCTGATGAGATGCAAGTACTACCTTTAGTGGCTAAGTGATGCAAACAACTCCCACAAAAGCAAGGATCCACCCCAGAAAGAAAAGAAGAAAACACAAAATGAAAGTCATGTCTGTAAATGGGCTGGTGATCAATGATCACACAGGATCCCTGGCCCAGCCTGCCCTCCAGCCTCACCACTTGGCCGGGTGGGGGGGGGCAGTCCTTGGCCTGGCCTGCCCTACCTGCCATCCTCTTGCCTGGCCACCAGTCCAGCATGACCCAGGGCCCAGAGGGGCATGTGTGATGGTTTGCACCCTGGGTTATGATCTACATGATTTTCCTGTTCACTTGTACACTGGAATTGTATGATTTGCTGCCAATGGCACCATGCAATGCTTCTGTGTGGATGCTAATAACCTATTCCACGTGATTTCTATGATGATATGTTTCCTACAACTTCATACGTGTGAACAAACATGTAACTTGCTTTCTATGGCTCAGGGATAAGAGAACAGATAGAGGTCTCTCTCCCAGCAGTGGTGAGCCTGACAGAGACACAGGTAGCTAATGGTGTCTGTGAAGAGACAAAAGAATCACCTCAGCCCTGAAAGGGAGGGGCTGAGGGGTTTGGAAACAAAGACTGAGACAAGCATCTGATGAAGTGGGATTTTCTCCCACGAAAGCTCATGTGACAAGTAAATCTGTTAGTCTTTAAGTGCCACATGACTCCTTGTTTCTTTTGCTGGACTAGACTAACACGGCTATCCCTTCGGAAATTGAGACCTGGGAGTTTTAAAAGGTTTTTTGAGCTGGGACTCTCCATCTTGAAACAACTCCAAGCAAGATATTGGCCCTGCCTGGCCTCAGGCAGAGACTGGCTGTGCAAACATCTAACAGCCAAACACCTTGAGCTAAACTTGTTTGGACTATGAGGTTAGTTTGAGTAGAAGTATTAGGTTAGCATGTGTGGTTTGCCTTTTGTTTTCTTGTGGCCTCTCCTGACTTACTTATACTGTGATTCTGCCATGCTTGGCCATATTCTCACTTAGAATTATAATCTGATCAATAAACTCGTAGTTGTTTTACCTAAAGCTGTGTGATCTGTAGAGAGTGTGAGTGAAGGAGGCTGGGCACAATCCATTTCTTTGTTAAATGGAGGGACTTGGGTGTGTGGTGGTTGGGAGTGGTTCCCAATCTCTGTAAACATTGGCTCCTCCTGGTGTAGTAACCGGCCGGGGTGCTTACTGGGGGATCCTCCCTCGGGTAGCCAGAGGGCATATACCCCCTGCCTGGGACTGACTGCATGCAACAGGCTGGAGTGGACTGACTCAGGAGTGAGTGGTCACTTAGCAAAGAGGGGTGAATCAGGGTTCAGGAGTGGGAACTGGGAGGTCACAGCAGCACACTGAACAGGATCTGGAGAGCGGTCTGTGACAGCATGATCCCTGATCTACCTGCCTCCTACTAGCCCAATGTAAATCAGGCCCCAGGGAGAGACTTGGATCCCCAGCACCCTTGTCCCCCTCCAGGCTCAGGCGCAGGATCCCACCAGACTCCCCCCAGTATTTACCTGGCTGTGTGTTCTCTGGGCTGGTGCTGGCAGTGTCTGCTAGAGGAGGAAAGGGTTAAACCTCCCTCTCCCCTCCAGCTAATTGGTCAGCTGGAGGGTCCAGGGGGAGGGGGGCAGGCAGCCCAGCTATTCACCAGCAGTGAGCCTGTGTCTACATTACATACTGGGTGGTGGGCGAGGGAAGGAAACTCTGTCCCTGGGACCTGATATTTGAGGCCCGCCATGTCCGATACTGGGGGAATGGAAGGCGGGCTTCACCAGCATGACGAGGTGAGATCCCAAACACTAGGATGGAGTGGGATAGTGATAGGTTTGCTGGATGTGAACACTGGCCCGAATAATGTGTCGGCGGGGTCCTCAGGGGATTGAACTTCCATCCCCGCATGGGCAGCAACACGGCGAAGAAAATCGAAATGCACCATGAGGTCTCCTGTGTTAGGAGCATGCACAAGATTTAGGGCTCTGGCTGGTGCCGGAGGAGCTGGTGCTGAGATGAACTCTATGGTACCATGAGGACCAATGTTCCCCCTAATTTTTCATAGTCTGTGCACAAAAAATTTCTTTTGTGCAAATTTTCAGAACCAGTATCCAAATTTGTGCACACTCCAGTGAGTGTGTTCAAACTTGTGAGCACAACGAAGCATGTGATGCAAATAATATCTAAATTTTAGTTTGAAATGGCGATGGAAATGGTTTTGTAGGTTACAAAACCTTATTTGAAACATGCTGTTTGAAACTGCTTTCTTAAAGTAGCACAAAAATATTAGCACTGTTGAATTTTTTTGTGCGTGCTTTATTTTGTTGTGTGTACAGGCTTCACAACCTGTGTGCGCGCACACAGCTTAGAGGGAACATAGACGAGGTCCCGATGCAGTCTCTTCTGGGGACCATTCATGAGGCCAGTATCTGAAGGGTGATGATGCCAGGAGCCTAGGATGCGGTCGTTTAGACCCCCTTGAGGCACCCTCCTCTGGGGTCGAAGGAGGGGAAACTCCTCCGGACCACGACAATGGTGCCAGTGACAGCAGAGTGATACGGTGCTGGGAAGAAGGCTCAGTGGTACCGGGGCTCTCACGCATGGGTTCCAGTGTCAGGGAACTTGGTACTGAGACCGGAGAGGGTGTTCAGTGGCGCTTGCTGGGCAGCCAGGCCCTTGAGGCAAACGCTAGCTTACCCCCTCCTCTTGGGGGGTACCAAATATGGCGGTGTGGGTAATAAGAGGAGTGCCTTTGCTGCCTCAAATGCCTCTGGTGTCGCGGAGAGAGCCACTAATTCCTCTCGGTCCTGTGGTGACCCCTGTGTGGGGGACCAGGATCGGCATCGATGTCGTGGTACTGAGCTAGTCGTTCTGCCCTCTCTGAGGGACCGGTGCTGGGAAGGCTGTGGTGCTGCAGGAGACCCCGAAGCCTTGGGGATGGGCTGCCGTGCTTGCCCTTAGGCCAACACACAGCGCCTTTCCTCCCTCTCTCTGATTGTCCTGGGCTTAAAGGACAAACAGATGGAGCAGGAGGTGACCAAATGGGCTTCGCCCAGGCACCGAAGGCACTTCGCATAGGGGTCATTCTGTGGGAAGGCCTTGCTACAGGCAGCACAAGGTTTAAACCCTGGCATGGCGAGCGGCGGCGGGGAGTGGTGTTGCTGCTCTGAGGGACGCTTGGAAGAGGAGATGGTCTTTCGTGGAATGATATCCACAACAAGGTGTTCCCAGTTGAGCTGCTGGCTCATAAAAGGGAGAAGACAGGCTGCTTGCGTGATCGCAAGGAGTGGGCAGTTCCACGAACCATCGCTGAGGCGGACAAAATAGAACTGAGGAGGGGCCGGGCGGCAACCATATATATAGCCATGGGGTGGTGAGGGGACGATGGCTGCCAGCCCTCTCCTAACAGGCTAGGGCAAAAGAGTTTCTGACCATTCATGCGCTGTGGCACAGATACACCTATTACTGAATGTATTCGAGCAGCGCTCAAAGAAGAACCTGCTCTTCGCTGTGACTAGTGACAGTCCCTGTTCACAGGTTCCAAGAGCATCATTTTCAGTGTATACACACAGCTTCTTGTACAACATGTCCAGGTATTTCATGGTGATATTGGTGACCAGTGTGACCTTGTCTTTCATTTGAGATGTCACATGATATTCTTTGATGACCTCTTGGGTCTGGTACATACACTGTAGATCTCTCTGCACCCCCTTGTGCTGTTTGCCGGTTGGCACTATAAAGTTTCTGGGTCAGGGTGACACATTAGACCCTTTGGAGTATTTAATGTCAGGCAGTTGGATATCATGCTGATGAGTGAGCTGTAATTGCCTGGGCAATTGTTCGGTTATCGTCACTAAAAGCCACTCGTAGTCCAGTCTTTGTGATCTTCCTAGATCTTTTGGTTCTTCTTTTGAGCGTTGCTCGAATACATTCAGTAACAGGTATGTCCGTGCCGCAGTGCACAATCAGTCAGAAACTTTTTTTCCCCTAGCCTGTCAAAACAGGGCTGGCAGTCACCGCCCCCCCAGCCACCCTGTGGCTATATATGTAGCCACCGCCCCATCCCTCCTCAGTTCCATTTTCTGCATCGGAACAGCCCACTCCTTGCAATCACGCAAGTCGCCTGTCTTGGCATCTTTTACGAGCCACTCACTTGACTGGAGATCCTCTTTGTGAACATCTTTCCACCAAAAAGCGCTACTCTCACTGAGCATGCAGATTTGGAGCAGAAGAATCACTCCTACTCATCATCTGCCATGCCAGGGTTTAAACCTCGTGCTGCCTGTGGCCAGGCCTTCACGACCCCCACAAGAAGTGCCTCCAGTGCCTGGGCAAAGCCCATCTGCTCACCGAGTGCTGAATCTGTTGGTCCTCCAAACTGCAGACAGAGAGCAAAGGCACCGTTCGTTGGCCTTGGAGCAAGTGCGGCAGCCTAACCCTGAAGCTTCAGGGCTTCCTTCAGCACCACGTGCTGGCTTGCCACTGGAGCCTTCCCAGCGCCACTCTCCTCGAGAGCAAAAGAAGACGAGCTTAGTACCAGTGTTGGTACCAAAGCATCAGTGCTGGTCTGTATCCTCCACCCGGGGGTCACCTTGGTACTGGCAGAAGTTGGTGCCAATCCCTTCCACTCCAGAGGCCTTTGAGGCAGCGAAGGTGCTCCTTCTCCTGCCAGTGCCTCCCACCCTGATGCCCCCCAAGAAAAGGAGTAATCTGGCCTTTGCTTCAGGAGCCTGGCCACCCTGAAAGCCGTATTGGACTCTGTCACCAATCTCGGTGCCGAGTTCACCGGCACCGAAGCCAGCCACTCAAGAAGGCCCCAGTACCATTGAGTCCTCCCCTCAATGCTGTGTTACCCTGCCTTCGCTGGCACCACAAACGGCCCTGTGAAACCTCTTGATCCCTGAGCCCTGAGGAAGGTGTCTTGAGGGCGAGTAAATGGCCCCTTCCACGGCCCTCAGTACCGCTACCCTATAGGTACTGACCCCATGAATGGTCTCCCCAGGAGACCCCAACGTGTCCCCATGGTACCGTTCAGCCTGACTCGGCACCAGGTCCTCCAGCACTGGTTAGAGCCCTGAACTCCATGCCCCTTTCCTGCACTGGGGACCTCACAGCACATTTTGACCTCTTTTGCCGTGTTTGCACTCATGTAGGATTGGAGGGTCATTCTCCCACAGAGCCTAGCAACACTCTGTTCGGCCCAGCATTCATTTCATCTGAGCCCATAACAGTTCCCCTATACCTTAGCATATGGGACCTTGCCATGTTGCGTTGGCAAATCCCTGAGTCCATTGCCCCCATATCAGACATGGCAGGCCATAAATACCAGGTTCCTGCAAGGGACTTTCCCTTCCTCACCTACCACCTGGCACCGTCTCAAGGGGTGGTGGAAGCAGCACTAGGCCCGGGTCAGGATTCTCGCAACCCTCTCCTGTTGTCAAGGGATGCGAAGGAGTTAGACCTCCTGGGGTAGAAGGCTTACTCCTCCTCTACCTTCCAGCTATGAGGTAGCCAATTATCATGCCTTGGTAGCCAGATATGTCATGGATGTGTGGGAGTCCATGAATAAGTTCAGACATTTACTCCCACAGGAGATTAGGGTGGACTATGATACCTGTCTTGAAGAGGGCAGACTAGCATCCCAGGACTTGTTGTTATCTGTCTGGGATGCCGCGGACACAGTGACCAGCAGTGTGGCCTCAGCTGTAGCTTTGCGATGGGCGGCATGGCTCTGGAAGGTGAGAATGCACCCCTCCTCCGAGCAGGTCATACTTGACCTCCCCTTTGAAGATGGGCCTCTTTTCGCTGCCAGAATGGATGCTGTGCTCCGTAAGGCCCAGGACCCCTGAGGGGATGTAAAATACTTAGGCATGTTGCCTGCCTGGCCTACTAGCCACCCCCCCCCCCCCCCCCCAAAAGGGGCAATAAACACTTCACCAATGCCCTTCAGGTTTGCTCCCCCAGAAACCTTCTACCCTTCTTAAGGTTGCGGGTCGAATTTGAACTTCCCAAAACCTCCCATTCCCGCAGTTGGTGGGCCAACTGGCCTAGCATCAAAACGGGGTTCCCGCTTCCCCCGTCTCACGAGGACTTTACTTGGTCTATTTCAAGTACTAGGAGAAAAGTGCACCCGCAGTGCATGGGAGGGCGGCCCTGAAACAAGATCCAAAGTCACAGTACTACCCTCCTACCACAAGAATCACCTGGTGGTTCTGTCGGAATCCCGTAAGGATTCTTCCTCTGGGGGGGATGCTCCCCCTGCTTCCCCTTCAGCTGGTGCCATATCTTGTTTACCTTCGAGGACCCGTAAGGTTAGCACCTGGATAGCCATCTTATCTACCTTGGAAGATGCTACCCTCGAAATCATGACCACAAATATCAGGGACCTCTTGGGTCATGGTTGGAGGAGCCCTTCTCTCACCTGCCCTCCCCCACCCCATAGCAGAACACTCCATCCCTAGGCGACATGATGGGTTGTACGTATGAGGGATTGTAGGACCAAATACCCTGCCCTTCCACGCACCTCAAATGACCAACCGGGATCCATCTCCCGATGGTCTCTAATACTCCTGTCCTTAATTCTTCCCCTTTCCTGCTCCCTTCTAAGGCTATGTGGGGTGCCTGAAGGCTCCCTGCATTGTACTTGCTCGAAGGCCAACATTTTCTTCTGCTTTTGGGAAGAGTACCTCCCGTATGTGGTTCAGGAGTACTGGGCACCGGGCACCGACATTGTTCATGCCTCTGCTGACTCCCACCTTCCCGAAACCAAAAAAAACAAACAAACCCAAAACCAAACAATCCCTACTAATCGGCCTACTGACGGGGCGGGCTCCATGCCCTTTTCCCTTCCTCCCCCAGGCCGTTTAGGTTTTTTTGCCTCAGGTTCGCAAGACCTTGTCAACTCGATTACACCCGACCTCGGGGATTCAAATTGGCAACTTTTGGACCCCTTCCCCATCAAGTGCAGAGACAGCCCCAAATGCAATCAAAGGCCTTGATTCTGCCTTCACTGATGCTCAGTCTGTGGCACTAGGTCCTGCAAGGAATCCAAGTTGCTGATCCAGAGCTACCTACCCATCCCTGCCAGTGGGCTTATGTGGCATGATTTTGGATACTTTTTGTGTCACATTATTCATGCCAGATGGGTATCTTGTGCATGTAAATGACCCTCTGTGTTTCCAGTTGGTCATTTGGGTCTGAGTCATGCATGTAGATGCGGTTATGGATTTGGGATGTGGCTGTTAAATATCGGTTGCACCTTCTGTCTCTGTGGAAGGATCTGGGGGTATTTGTGTCTATTGCACCGGTTCCCAACCTTTTCTGTTCCATGGCACACCTTGTTACCTTTAATTATTTTGAGACACACCACCATATAATCTCCAAATGAACTTATGAATATTCATGAGCCAATCCAGAACTCTGAGAAGTTTCTCAAAAAATTCAATGGCACACCTGCTCAGGCCTGATGGCACAGTTGTGTGCCGTGGCACCCTGGTTGGGAAACACTGGTCTATTATATGCAGTGCTGTGAAAATAGTTTCAGCAGTTATGGGCAGTTAAATTTCAGGGAACATCTGTGGGAGGAAAGAGTTGGCAGGAGCTTACACATGAGCACATGCATGTGTCTCTTTGCCTCTGCATTAGAGTGTACACATGTTTGGCAGAGTGGGCACCAGATGTGCTGGCATGCTTCAGGTGAGCATGTGCGAAGGCATGGGTGTGTCAGTGTGTGAGAGTGAATGTGTGTGCTGTCGGTGACCAGACTTGTGTGCATGGCAGTGTACATCTGTACGATGATGTCAGTGATGGTTGGGTATCTGTTGCAGGCAGAGTTTGTCTCTAGTGATTGCTGTCACTGGTTACTTTCATCTCAGCATGATTTATGACCAGTCTTGCCTGCTCTGATAATGGGAGAGCTGGTGAGGGAAGGAGTTGCCTGGTAGAACTTGATCTGTGGTCTCTTCTTTCCTTACTAACAGGGTGACTCAAGGGAGGTCTCCATAACCCAATCTCTTCTCTCTCTCTTTCTTCCAGGAGCATGATATTGAGACTCCATATGGACTGCTGCATGTGGTCATTCGTGGGTCCCCAAAGGGAAATCGCCCGGCCATCCTGACCTACCATGATGTTGGACTCAACCGTAAGTGCAACCCTTCCATCCTGACCACAGGCTGCTGACACTGTAGGAGAGGAGGGGGCACAATCTGCTTGTCAGTTCAGTTAATATTAGCCACGAGGAATCCACTGTTCATGACTGCATTGATCAACTGGTTGTTTGTGGGGTTTGGCACCAGGAATAATTAGCAGAGGTTGCCAATGGAAACCTGAGTAAAGGGAGCAAGCTGCTACAGCTCTGAGGGTACTGATGTCTGGGATGTGATCTTCTTGTCTTTTGGGTTTCAGATTCTATTTCTGGGGATGCTCAGGGTATCTGTGGAACTAGGTGCTGCAGGATGTGATTGACCTGAATAAGATTTACCTGAGATTTAAGAGGCTGCAGTAGGGCCTACTAGCATGTGTCGTTAAATGCTGGTGTAAAATCACAGGAGGCATTACTACTCTTTGTGCACGTGATGCAAACTGATTCCTCTCAAGGGCAGGAAGTTACCCACCTCTCCTCCATGGCTGTGTATTATGCACGGCTAGTTATGATGCATGAACGTATTCACCTTCCTCTGGAGCCCATCTTGGCTGCTGACAGAGGATGCAAGACAGATGGAGCCTTGGTTTGCTCCACTAATGGAGTGTCTGCCTCTATCATCTGACATGGGCAAGGTGCTGGGGTCACTGATCTATTAGAGATGGGGCATGCGTACCTTGTGAATGACACCTTCTCCCTACCCAGGGGGCCCTAAGCCAGTTTTTTTACAGGAGCCTTCTCAGCTGTAAGGCACTGAGAAGGGGATGAATTCCTGTGACATGAGGAATGTCCTCTCTAGTTCGCCAAACAGGCATGGCATGATAACATAGGCTGCTGCATTCGTGCTCTGTTATGAGCTAATCACACTCAGTGGTCTGAGCACAAGCCTAATAGAGAGGTAGTCAGGGAGGTCTTAGTGATTCCAGGGCCTGGGGCAAAAGTCAAGGATGGGGTTGCCTTATGTCACTTGAGGGACTCCATCCTTGACTTTTGTACCCCTTACCAGAGACCTGCCAGCCCCCCCAGGCTCCCTGCCCCTTTTTTGCTGGAACCCACCATCCTTGAGGGGAGCCCTCAGCTTCCCTGCAGGCTCCTATCAAACACCTCATCTGACCCCCACTGGGCTCCCCACCCTCTGCCGGCCTTTCAGGGCCCCCTTCTGCCACCAGCCCTGCTGCTGGCTGTTGTGGGTCACCACCAGGGCCCTTGCCCAACCACCAGCCCCACCATTGACTGACACTGGGCTCCCCAGCCCCACTGCGAGCTGCTATTGGCACTGCTGCCAGCCCCACAGCTGGGCTCTGCGGCCCCACTGTGGGCCCTGCCATGGTGCTCCCTAGCTGTTGCGGGGCCCCCCAACCCTGCCATGGGCCGCTGCCATGGGCTTCCCAGCCCCGCTATGGGCCACCACCACGGACCACCCAGCTCTGCAGCCAGCCCCACTGTGAACTCCCACGAGTGGCCGCTGGGCTCCCTGGGCCCACAACGGTCCGCCACCAGGCTTCCTGACAGCCTGCCAAGGAGATCCTGCCGGCCCACCAGGGGCCCCTGCCAGCCCCTGGAGTGGTGTGAGGCCCCTCCCGCTGTGAGGCCATGGGCAGCTGCCCACACTGCCTGCCCACTAAGACTGCCTATGGGGGTGGTCTGGGTCTGGGTGTTCAAAGCACAGACCCAGCGGAGAGCAGAGAGGTCAGGGATGGAGTTTATCAATGGCTCTCATTGATTGGCATCAGTCCTGGGTCCCAGCTGTGGCCCACTTCTACCACTGCCAGTGGCAGCTTCTGGACCCAGCAGGGATCCTGGAGCCCCATCACCAGTATCTGGCCCCGGCCAGCAGGATCCAGCCGTGGCTGGGGACCAAGGGCTGCCGATGGTGGCAGGATCTGGCCCTGGTGGCAGAAGCTGGAGGGGCCACGTGGCAGGGTGGGGCTGGATTTTGTTTGGAGCTGCCTTTCCTGGCGCAAACAGGCTCCAAAATCCACCAGTGAGTGAGGTTATGCCGAAGAGGCAGAAAATGAAGGAGGTGAGAAGCGCGCCTTGAGACAAGCTACCATGAATGTTTCCTCTAAGCTATTGGTGCAGCTGAGCAAGTTCCCTGCCCCCTACCAGGCCCCTTCCCTGCTGCCAGCCAGCTCTCCATTGCCACCACAGTTAAAAACAGCTCCAACCAACAGCTGCACTTGGTGTTGTGCCACAAATATTAAAATTACAATAAATAATATCAACAATTCAATGTTTTATAGTCATTCTAG
Source organism: Podocnemis expansa (assembly GCA_007922195.1). Taxonomy (NCBI): domain Eukaryota; kingdom Metazoa; phylum Chordata; order Testudines; family Podocnemididae; genus Podocnemis; species Podocnemis expansa. The sequence goes on along the minus strand of ML682072.1, from coordinate 1,197,314 downwards.
GAATAGTTTGGTTCTTACAGTCTCATAAAAAATAACATAAACCACATCTGTTCGTAAAACCAAGTCCTGATGATTTTATCAGAGTAATTTATTTCAACCAATGTATTCTTCAGTCACATCCTGCTCTTGATATATTACTACTTTTAATAACAAGTACGGAGTCCTATGGCACTTAAGGACTAGCAAATTTATTTATCACATGAGCTTTTGTGGGAGAAAATCCCACTTTGTCAGATGCTTCTTTAATAACAACACTTATGGGTTTATTTTCTCTGAGGAAAAAGTTATATTTTATTTATTTTCTGTGGATTCGAGAGAGAGTTTTTACTTTTCATTCTTCTGAAGGTTACTCAATTCAAATCATTCACATGCTTTGGGAAAGAGGCCTTGTCAGCTTCATTCACTGTTTGAAGTTACTAGCCTAACACCACTAAAGTTACAACAAAATAAAATTTCACCCTGAAATAATCAGAGAATGCATATCACAAAAGACTAGTGTGCTTGCATTATAGCTGCCACAAACACCATATAACCTACTCAGGAGGGCGTCCATCTTCAAAGCATCTGATGAAGTGGGATTTTCTCCTACAAAAGCTCATGCAATAAATAAATTTCTTAGTCTGTAAGTGGCACAGGACTCCTTGCTCGTTTTACCTCAGGAAGCGTGTGTGTTGACAGTTGTGCTTAGGTTATTGTGAAGAGTCTTTGTCACTTAAATACCAGTGGCTGTGTCAACACCTAACTGCTTAGTTTGGACTTGCTTAGTCCTAACTAAGCAGTTCGGAGTTAGTTCGAACTAACCGTGTCTTTTTTAAGGAGGCTTAATCTGGCAAGTCTGAACTAATTAGCCAGATGTAGACATATCCAGAGGCTACCATCCACCAAAAAAAGGCAGCAGAAAATAATCACAGTCAAGGAATGACTGAAGATTATAGCCAAGGAGCTCCGTCCCCATTGCACTTGCGGCTGGAGGCTGCTGGCTGTGTGGATATGAGACAGCCACTCCTCCTTGATCTCAGAGCAAACCCAAATGAACAGAAGCCTGAGGCCTTATTAACCAATGATGATGGTTGATGACTCAAAGCATCACAGTCTCCATTAGTGGCCCAGCTGGCTTCTGATGAAGTGCTGTCTAGAGAGTTTGCAGTTGGTGTGAAATCCTAGTGGCAATGAAGTCGATGGAGGTTTTGCCATTAATTTCACTGAACCCAGGATTTCACAGCTGGAATCAAGCTGCAGCCTGTACTTTTGACTGCAGAGCCCAAGAGTGCTGTCTGGTGATGACAGCAAGGGTCCAAGAATCAGGAATGCTGCGTTCTATGACAGACACTGGGGCAGATCATTATGTGTTGGTTAGGGAACAGAACTAGGAATCCAGACTTCTGCATTTGAGTCACAATCCTGCCACTGACTCTGTGGCACTGGGAAAGGCTCATTTAACTCTGTCTGAGTTTTCCCATCTGAAGTTAAAGATTATTGTTCTCATTTTCATCTCACAAGGGTGGTGTTATTTTCATAGTGTTTGTGAAGAAATTATTTGCACTTTGATTCTAGATCATTTATGGTCCTGAAATTTCTTTTATTTTAAATGCTTTCCCCTCCTCTTCAAAACTGAAGTTTTTCATCTTTTGAAATTCATATAGTTCGATGAGAAAAACTGATTTTGGAGGAAGTGACACTGAATTTTGAACAACCTTTAATTGCCTTAAAACAGAACCAACAATTTAAAGTGGAAATACCGTGTATTTGTTTTAGCAAAACTCCACTGTTCCTAGATGCTTTGTGTAATTTAGGACAGTTTGGCAAAATCTGTTTTTACACAAGTCTACTTTTGAAGTTTTCAGATTTTGCTGAAAATATCTTGCACAGCTCCCAGTGCTGTCCCTGCCTGCCATGCAAGCGTGAATTCCACTGAATAACGTTGAGTTCCTGTTCAAAAATGAACAGAGGAAAGGGGGTGGTACAGTATCTGTGAGTCTGAGCGAATGTTAATAAAGCACCTTAGATGAACAGAAGAGTATGTATTTTACTTATCTATCTATGTGAGCTCTCAGCTCTGTAATGTCTGAGCACCTCTCAATCCTGAATGGGTTTGATCCTCACAACACCTGTGTGAGGTAGGGAAGTGACATTATCCCCATTTTACAGAGCAGGGACTGAGTCACAGTAGTGTTGCCCAGGGCTATAGCACTGGAGTCGGAGTTGGGAGGACCTGGCTTGTATGCCCAACTTTGCCACTGGCCTGCTAGGTGACCGAGGGCAAGTCACTTTCCCTGCTGTGTGCCTCAGTTTCCCATCTGAAAAGTGGGCTTGATGAGACTGTTCTCCTTTGTAAAATGTTTTGAGATCTATAGGTGAAAAGTACTATATCAGAATTAGATATGCTGATTTGCCCAAGGTCAGACGAAGGATATATCTACACAGCAAAAATAACCCATGGCAGTGAGCCTGAGCCTGGATCAGCTGACTTGGGTTTACCCTGTAAGACTAAAAATAGCAGCGCAGACATTGCCACTTGGGCTGGAGCCCTGTCTCTGAGACCCACCTCCTTTGCTGGGTTTCAGTGTCTCACTGGGAATGTCTACACTGCTGTTTTTAACTTTGAAGCATGAGTCCCACAACCCAAGTTAGCTGACCTGTGAGACTTGCTGCTGGGGTTGGCATGTTTTGCAAGCTACACATAACCAAAGAGTCTGTCTTTTGAGTCCTATCCCATCACCTTCCCTGGGCAAACTGATTATTTTGTGACCAGACCGAGATGGCATTGTCTCCAGTACACAGCTCCTGATTCACAATTGTATTAATGCAATTCCTCACAGTGGAGTGTGTGTGACATCCTGGCTCCATTGAAGTCAATGGGACCTCTGCAAAAGATCATTAACGACCTACAGCCTATTCTAAAAGATGATCCCTCTCTCTCTCTCAAGCATTAGGAGACAGACCACTCCTTGCTTATAGGCAGCCCCCTAATCTTAAACAGATACCAGCAACTACAGATCTAACAGGAACATTGAAGCAGCACACATCCCTGCAACAAACCACGCTGCCAAGTCTGCCCACATATCTACACAACAGACACCATCATAGGTCCTAATCAAGGCTGCTACTCCATCAAAGGCTCATTTACCTGCTCATCTACTAATGTGGTCTATGCCATCATGTGCAAGAAATGCCCCAACACCTTATATATTGGACAAACAGGACGCTCCGTAAGAGACTGAATGAGCACAGAGCTGATATCAGAAATCAAAGAACAAAGAAACCAGTTGCTGAGCACTTCCATCTTCCTAATCACTCGATGACGGATTTGTTAACAGCTGTCATTAGAGATGTGCCTGGGACATCAAGACTTCAAAGAGAAACAGCTGAACCGGAATTAATATGTAAGCTAAATTCTGTGAAAGCAGGACTGAATCGAGACTATGGGTTCTTTTCCCATTACAAAGAGTAATTTGACTTCAGGCTTCCCATGGTTTGAGCCTGTAAACTGCTCTGATTTGCTGTTACTTTATGACCTGATCCTATGTTTTACACCCCCTTGCATTTAGTTTCATTCCTTTCTGTAAGTTCACCCATCTTCGAAGCATCTGAGGAAGTGGGATCTTCTCCCACGAAAGCTCATGCAAAAAATAAATCTGTTAGTCTTAAAGTGCCACACAACTCCTTGTTGTTTTTTACTGGACTAGACTAACATGGCTATCCCTTCTGAAATGGGAATTTTGCCATTAACTACAATAGGTCCTGTATGGGATCGAGCAGTACCCATCCACACATTATGTGAATGGCTGTCATCTGATTGACAGCTGTGATCAACCAATTGGATTACATGGATTTGTATAAGACACATATACTGGTTTTCCAAACTGTGAAGATACAAATCTCTCTACTCTGATTGGCTGATGTTATCTCACCATGCCAAATGGCTCCGGTAACCTAGAATTTCCAACCTGAAGCTGGTTATGGGGATGCCAGCACAGCTCAGATGGATTTTCTGTTCTCACACTGGCATCCATGGCAGCTTTGTCAGTGAAGTAACAGGTTGAAGGACTAAGTCCTCATGCTTCTGGCCTTTAGCTTCACTGCCATCCCTACAGCCTACCACAGTTCTCGTCCCGACAACAGCTGCCATTTATTTACCTTCTGGGAGAATCCAAGCCCTTTCTGCCCACTTAACACCAGAGCTGCGTTCCCTACCTGCTCTGGGCAGGGTAAGCCTTGCCAGTGAGGAGAGGGAAGAACAGTGCTACCTGAGTATAACAATGACGCAGCAATAATCATATGCGGGGTAGGCAGAACTGAGTACTTCAGAGTAGGGTTGGATGATAAACAGATTTTCAATTCAGTGACACTTTCAAAAACTGGAGGGGGGGATATTTTTGGAGGTCAAACTGAAAATAATTTTTTGCTTACACTCTTGCCAAATTAAAAGCTCGATAACAATTAGTTTGGGGTCAGAGTTGATTTTGTCCAAGCAAAACGTTTTGCTCATTTTGGTGTTGACCCTTTTCCAACATTTTTTACTTTTTATTTTTTTTATTAAAGAAAAGCTTGAGCTGAAAAATCAAAACACTTATTTAAAAAAAGGGGGATGGGGAGGAAAGGTTTAAAAAAAAAAAAAAAAAAAAAAAAAACCTTTTTGGTTTTTCCAAGCTTTATTTTTTTTCAGCCAGATCCATTCACTGTGTCTGATCTAGTTCCAGAGGGACAGCCGTGTTACTCTAGTTCAGCAAAAGAGGCAAGGAGTCCTATGGCACTTAAAGGCTAACAAATTTATTCATTGTATTAACTTTCGTGGGAGAAAATCCCACTTCATCAAATGCTTTGAAGATGGGGAAGCTTACAGAATGGGAGGAAAATAAATGCAGGGAAGTGCAAGTCATGGGATCAGGTCATACAGTAACCGCAAATCAGAGCAGTTGAGATTCAAACACTGGGAAACAGCACATAGAGCAAGGCGAAGTCAAATCACCTTTTGAAATGGGAAAGGAATCCATAGTTGTGATTTAATTCTGCTTCCACACAATTGAATCTGCATATTATGTCAAGCTCAGCTGTTTCTCTTTGAAGTCTTGATGTCCCATTGATTTGCTTGAGCATGATTGTTAACAAGTCATTCAGAGAGTGATTAGAAAGATGGAAGTGCTCAGCAACTGGGTTTTGAGTGTTTTTTCTGATGTCAGTTTTGTGCCCATTTCTGATCTGAATTTGTGAAACATTTTGGTGTCACTTTATCTGCATTTTTTGCTGAAAAAATGTTTTGGTGGAAAAATGTTGCCTGGCTCTACTGCAGAGTTAGCCCAGGATAGAATTATCATTTCTTAGGCAGCGAAGACCCTGTATAGCCACAGTTATAATAAAATGGCATGTGGTTATTGCAATAGGCAGAGTACAGAGGAGCAGTTGGTGGCTAATGACACTTTATTTAGAGTCCTTGAGCATATTCACACTGGATTAAATGAGATGCTTGTTTATTTAAAAAACATTGGCTTCTTCAAAATATATTCAAGGTAACCACGAATGGTGTAGAAAAAGTAGTTTAAATCACAGTATGCATCTCTTGACCAATGACGTGGCATTTCCCTTACCTTAAAGTAAAAGGCTGATGGGAGAGCCGTGCTTTCACAAAGGGAGTTTCAGTCTGGAGTTAATTGGAAGCAAGTGGCTATTTACATTAAACTTCTCCATGCCCCCTTCTGTCACTAGATTTGCAGGTCTCTCAAGTGTAAATGTTGCCTTTCCGTGATGGGATATGCCATCTAGGTTGAAATGGCCTGATTCTGCCACCAGCAATAGAGATGTAAACCAGCATTTACTTCCCCAGTACTAACAAAGTCCCAAAACTTGGAGAAAACAATGACTGTCTCTGGCTTCCATACTACAGAAGGGAGGAGATCTTCTTTTAAGTAATGGTGGGTTACTTACCAATAACTGTCCTTGTTCGAGATGGGCTGCTCACATACATTCAGTTACAGGTGTCTACACGCCGCAGCGCAGGGTAGCTCGGAACGTCTTTAGCCTCCTGTGTGCCGTGACCACAGCTATATAGGTGACCATGACCCTGGCCCTCCCAGTCCCTTATACTTTCGCCAACTCTGTTAGCGGGGATGGTGGGAGGGACCTGAATGTATGTGAGCAGCCCATCTCGAACAAGGACAGTTACTGGTAAGTAACCCACCGTTCTTCCTAGAGCACTGCTCACATCGTTCAGTTACAGGTGACTGCTAGCCATACCCAAGGATGGTGGGAGGAGTTACAGTCTGCCCATGCTGAGTACAGCTCTGCCCAACGCAGCATCCTCTCTAGCCTGTCGGATGATAGTTTAGTGCATCGTGAAAATATGTACCAACGACCACATAGCTGCCCTGCAGATCTCTTGAATCAGGACCTTGGCAAGAAAGGCTGTTGACAAAGCCTGGACCTGGTAGAATGAGCCCTGACAGTCTCAGGGAGGGGCATATTCGACCTTCTGTGGTAGTCTTTGATGCAGCTTACTATCCGTTTGGAAGTCCACTGTGAGGACACTGGAAGACCTCTTGTGTTCAGTGACTGCCACAAAGAGCTAGGAGGTCTTGTGGAACAGGCACATGTGCTCGATGCATGTTAGGAGCGCTCTTTTCACATCTGGAATGTGTCACCTTTTCTGGTTCTCCGTAACCTGAGGATCTGGAAAAAATACTGGCAAGCAAACATCCTGATTAAGGTGAAAGGGTGAAACTACCTTAGGGAGGAAGGAGGGGTGGAATCTCAGTACCACCTTATCGGGAAAGAACCTCGTATGTGGGAGTTCTGAGGAAAGGGCCTTCAACTCTGAGACCCTTCTAGCTGAGGTGATTGCTACCAAAAAGACTACCTTCCAGGCAAGAACCAGTAAGGTACATGAGTCCAAGGGTTCATACAGGGGCTCTGTTAGTGTATGGAGCACCAGGTTCAGGTCCCAAGGAGGAATGGGTTCATGGGGTTGTGCGAAAAGTCTTTCAAACCCCTTCAGGAACCTAGTGGAAGTAGGGTGGGAGAAAATGGACACCATCCACCTTTTCATGGAGGGCTGAGATCGCTGCTAGGTGGACTCTCAGTGAGGAAACAGAGAGACCTTCATCTCTAAGGTCGAGCAGATAATCAAGGATTAGGTGTAAAGGACCTCGTGTAGGGTTTACTTCTTTACCTTGAGCCCAGCTGGAAGACCGTTTCCATTTGGCAGTATAGGTGGACCTGGTGGACGGTCTTCTGCTACCGACCAGGACCTTCCTAACCCTGTCTGAGCACAGCCTTTCCTGCTTGCTGAGCCAAAGAGTCTCCAGGCTGTCAGATGTAGGCGACCTGGGTTTGGGTGCAGCAGTTGCCCCGAGTCTTGTGTCAGGAGGTCCCCGCCCACAGGGGGGACAGAGTGGGGCCTCTATGGACAGGTCCCGTAGGAGTGAGAACCAGTGTTGTCTGGGCCAGTCCGGAGCTATCAGTACCATGTTTGCTCCGTCCATCCTGATCTTAAAAGGACCCTGTGTATCAACGGGATCAGTGGGAAGGCATATATTAGAGGGCCTGACCAGGTGATAAGGAAGGCATTAGTGAGCGACCCCTCCTCCAGACCCTGGGGGAGCAAAATTGCTGACACTTGCGGTTCTGCCGTGTCGCAAACAGGTCTATTTGGGGTGTTCCCCATTTGTCTACCAGGTGAGAACACCATATTGTGAAGCAACCACTCATGATTTGCTAGGGGTTTTCTGCTGAGCAAGTCTGCCAGCCTGTTGTCTACTCCTGGTAGGTGTGCTGCCACCAGAGTAAAATTGTATTTCAGGGCTAATTCCCAGAGTTTGTATGCCTCCTTGCAGAGAGCTGGAGAGCGGACACCTCCCTGCCAGTTTGCATAGAAAGTGGCCGTATTTTGTTCGTTAGAACCTGGACCGACCAGCCTTGTATCCTGTCCAGAAAAGTTATACAGGCAGGGGCGTTGCTGGCGCCTGACACATGGGGCCCGGGCCCCGAATGCCAGCACCAGTGCCCTGGGCCCTGGCAGGGCCCCGCCTCTCCTGGTCACCAGCCGGATTGGGCTGGAGATCTGGAGTCCAGCTGCCTGCAGCAGCGGTGGCAGCTTCTGGCCCCTTCCTGGGCAAGGTGGCCCCGTGGCCATGGCTGTCAATCCCCACCCTGTCTCCGGACCGGGGCGTGGCCTGCAGGCAGGGGGCGGGGCCTGGGCCGGTGCCCCGCGTCATTTGCCGGGGCAGTGACGCCCCTGCGTGCAGGCCAATCTGATGGCTTGCAGTTCCTTCAAATTTATATGAAGAAGGTTGTCTGTGTGAGACCAAAGTCCCTGGGTGGAAAGCCCCCCCGATATGTGGGCCCCCCCCACCCTGAGTCCGAGGCATCGGTTATCAGTGTCACCGTGGGCATTAGCGTTTTGAAGGGAATTCCCCCCATGGCAAACTAGGGGTCCTTCCAGATCTGTAGTGTCCCCAGGATATCTTGGGGAACTGACAATACCTTGGACAGGGGGTCTCTCCGTGGGTGGAACTCCGTGGAGAACTAGACCTGAAAGGGCCTCATTCTCAGGTGTGCCATCCGAATCAAGGAGGTGGAGGCTGCCATGTGCCCGAGTAGCTGTAGGCAGTGATGGGTTGTGGTCACTTGAAACTCCTGCAATTCCATAATGATGGTGCAGATAGACTGAAATCTTGATGGGGGCAGAGAAGCCCTCCCTTTGCAAGCGTCTAGGAGAGCTCCTATGAACTCTATGGTTTGGGATGGGCAGATTTTTGACTTTTCTAAAGTTATGTAGAGACCCAGGTACCCGCACAGGTGGGTTACTGCTCTGACATGGCGCTCTACCTGAGCTCTCGATTCCATGTGTATTAACCAATCATCTAGGTAGGGGTAGATCTTTATGCTCTGCCAGCGCAGGAGTGCAGTGACTGGTGCCTGGCACTTTGTGAACACCCTGGGCGCCTTGACAGCCTGAGGGGAGCAATGTGAACTGGAAGTGATTTCCCCTCCACAATGAACCTTAGGTACCTTCTGTGGCAGGGATGTATTGCTATGTGAAAGTAAGTATCTGTTAGATCGAGGGCTGCAAACCACTCCCCGGGAGACAGAGATGGGAAGGTCTGTGGCAGGGAAACCATGCGGAACTTTATTTTCTTCTTCGAGTGATTGCTCCTGGCCATTCCTCCATATATGTTTGCATGTCACGTGCACGGAAAGCCAGAATTTTTTCCCTCTAGAGTACCCGTAGGGCCGGCTGTAGCACCCCCTAGAGTGGTGCCCTTTCACTACTCTATATAGCCGCCAGCCGGCCCATCCCTCCTCAGTTCCTTTTTTACCGCCCAGATGGTCGCTGGAACTATCGCTGCACATGCAGCCTTCTCCCTCAGCGAGTTACCTTGCTTGCGGAGTACCTGGTTGTTTTCTAGTTAGTTGGTTGCTAGTAGTAGTGTAGTTAGTTTAAGGAAGATTGCCCGCCCCAGGCTCGGGGTCGGGCTATGCCTGGTTTTAAAACATGTTGCGATTGTAAGAGGCCTATGCCTGTGGATGATTCACACAAATCTTGCCTCTTGTGCCTCGGAGAAGCACATCTTGCTGAGAGGTGTAAGATCTGTCGCAGATTCAAACCATGGACTCAGAAGGACAGAGTCCAGAGACTTAAACTCCACATGATGGAGGAAGCTCTACGCCCGGCCCCCGGCGATATGAGTTCGAGCACAGCACCATCGGTGTGGAGTGCTCTGGCGTCGACAATGCCGGCTTCGGTACCGAAGCAACACTGCCCATTGAAGCTGCGCTGGGAATCAGACTTCGGTAGCCACTCGCAACGGCACCGTTCACTGTCCCCGGCACTGGCGAAAAAGAAAAAAAGGGTGGAGCGGGAGCATTCGCCCTGGAGGTCCCCAACACCCCATGGGGAGCAGGGTCGGAGCTGTACAGTTCTGACTCTACCCCAGCCATCGCATGCGGTACCAGCGCATAGGGAGCACCAATCCAGTCTGGGCTCGGTCTCCTCTCCCACCAGAGACATTTTGGAGGAGGACATTGTCTTGCCATCGACGCCAGAGGCTTTCTTAGCTGCCCAGAACTTAATAGAGCAGCCAGCCCCGGTGGCACCGGACCTGACCCCTCCGGCACCGAGCAGAGTGGTGCCATCGAGAGGGAAGCCCACTCCATTCCGTGCCCTGGTGAGCCGTCACTCCCCAGCACCGGAGAAATCAAGGGGCAATTCGAGGTTGGCATCAGCACCGCCACCTAGGCAGCAATCACTGGTACCGCTGGTGGTCATCGCAGCAGCAGGGGCCCCACGGTACCGATCTCCGGCACCGGCTACAACTGAGGCTCCACGCCGGTGCTGAGAGTCCCACGGGGAGCGTCAGCGGCACTCCCTGCTACCATCAGCTACAGCACTGCCGTGGTTGTCAGGGAGCAGCCCATCGGACAGTTCAGTGGAGGAGGTTGCGCCCCGGAAGAAGCCCTGGCCCAACACCGCGCCTCCACCTCCTGCTCAGCCTGGGCACTTAGTCCCACCATTCTACCTGCAGTGGCCTGGTTGGCAACCTGGCCACCAGTGGCCGTTCTGGACACCGTGGTCCTTTCATCAAGAGCAGGGAACCAGACCTAGTTTCCCGATCTCAGGATCAGGTTCACGGCCACTACTGTCATTTTCGGCCAGCGCTCCCCCCAGTACCAGAGAGGTCTTGGAGTTGAAGTCGGTTACAGGGGACCAGGACCAAGCTAGTCTGCCCAGCGATAGCCATAGGGCATCGACAAGGGCAGAGACTAGAGGCCCAGAGCTGGAGGAGTCCTCCTCCTCACCACTGGATGAGGTGGTATCAGAGGCTAAACCGGTGGCCATCCCGGATGATGCTAAGGCCCACCAAGAGCTCCTCCGGAGGGTGGCTCGGGGGCTCAACCTACAAGCAGAGATCACAGAAGACGTGGACCCAATGGTAGACATCCTCCTCCCGGAAGGCCTGAGTTGGATTGCCCTTCCTTTTATCAAGACAGTGCAGAACGCTATGAAAGCCCTGTGGCAAACTCCTGCCTCGATTCCTCCCACAGCAAAGCAGACAGAGAGGAAGTATTTCGTGCCTTCCAAGGGGTATGAACATTTGTATTCCCACCCGGTACTGGGCTCCTTAGTAGTGGCGGCCGCCAACGAGTGCGAAAGACAGGGTCATCCTGGGCCTACGCCCAAATCCAAGGAAGCATAAAAGCTGGACTTATTTGGGCGTAAGGTCTACTCCACGAGGGGGTTACAGCTGAGGATCGCAAACCAACAGGCGATCCTCAGTAGATATACCTTCAACACCTGGTCAACCCTGGAAAGGTTTTCGGACATTTTAGACCAGGACTCCAGAACCGAGGAAGGCAAGGTGGTGTCCAAGGCCCTCCTCCAGTCGGACACAGCAGGTGCAGCAGCCCGCAACATGGCGTCTGGCATCTTGATGAGGAGGAGTTCGTGGCTTCAAGCCTCAGGTCTGCCGCAGGAGGTTCAGTCTACCATACAGGACCTTCCGTTTGAAGGGCCTGAGTTGTTTTCCCAGCAAACAGACTCATGCCTGCAGACTCTGAAAGACTCTCTAGAGGCTTACTGAAGTACTTGGGCCTCCATACGCCGGCAGCCCAGAGAAAGCCTTTTAAGCCGCTGCCACCACCTCGGGCGTATCACCGCCATTCGGACTATGATAGGAGACAGAACAGAGGTGGTCATAGAAACAACGGACGCCAGCCTAGCAACCAGGGAGGCTCCCGTCACTCGTCAGGCCCCAAAAAGACCTTTTGAGGACTCGCTTGAGGTCGGCCTACGAATACCAGCAGATCCAGTTACCCCTTTGTTTGGAGACAGACTGTCCCGATACCTGCTGGAGTGGCGCCATATAACTTCGGACAGATGGGTGCTACAAACTATTCAGAGAGGCTACTCCCTCCAATTTTCTTCATTACCCCCTTCTGCCCCCCCCTCCCCCCCCGCATACCCAGTCCCTGGTCAGGGACATTACCCACGAGCATCTGCTACTCCAAGAGGTTCAGACCCTACTGCAGAAAGGAGCAGTTGAAATAGTCCCACCCAGTGTAAGAGGCAAAGGATTTTATTTCCATTATTTTCTTATCCCCAAAGCGAATGGGGACCTGCGCCCCATCTTGGACTTACGTCGGCTCAACTGCTTCCTTCGGAAAATTCGTTTTCTCATGGTATCGCTATCCTCAGTAGTGGCGGCCTTCCTCAGGAGGAGGGGGGGTCACCCTGTTTCCGTACCTCGTTGACTAGTTGATCGTTGGCCAGTCGAGGAAGGAAGTGTTGTCCCAGTTGAGCTTAATGCAGAGCATATTTACTCGTCTGGGCCTTCTAATAAATGTCCGGAAATCGACTTTGTTGCCAGCTCAAAGAATAGAGTTTACAGGGGCAGTCCTAGACTCAGGGACAGCAAGGGCAAGCCTCCCGCACTCCCGTTTCCAAACAATCAACAAGTTAGTAGAGAACCTGTCAAGGTTTCCCCTCACTTCGGTCAGAGTATGTCTCAAACTGACGGGGCTCGTGGCCACATGTACGTTTGTGGTGGAACATGCCCGGCTTCAGATGCGCCCACTACAGATGTGGTTGGCTGGTGTATTCTGCCCAGCTCGGGACAGTTTGGACTTAATGGTCACTTTGCCACCTAAGGTACGGGAGTCCCTTGTGTGGTGGAGCCAGGAAGTCATCCTGACCTCGGGGGTCCCATTTTGATCAATTTGCCCGTTGGCTTGCCTGGTCATGGATGCCTCAGACCAGGGCTGGGGAGCCCACCTGGGCCATCTCAGGACGCAGGGCCTCTGGGAAGGCAGGGACACGTGGCTACATATCAGCGCCAAGGAGATCAAGGCTGTGTGCTTGGCATGCAGGGCATTTCAAGATCACCTAACAGGAAAGGCAGTGTTGGTTTCAACGGACAACACCGCGGTGATGTTCCATATCAACAGACAGGGGGGCGCCTGCTCGAGACCGCTGTGCCAGGAGGCGATAAAGCTGTGGGATTTCTGTATTCGCCACAGGATTCACCCGGTAGCATCATATTCACCAGGCTGTCAGAATTGCCTAGTGGCTCTCAGCCGGAGGTTTATGACACACAAATGGTCACTAAATCAGAAAGTGTTGGAAGATCTCTTCCGAAGGTGGGGTCGTCCCCGATGGACCTGTTCGCCTCCGAACACAACAAGAAGTGCCCAGAGTTCTGCTCTTTCAGGGGACTCAGCCCCGGGTCAGTGGCAGACGCCTTCGACATCCCGTGGTCAGTTCGCCTGTTCTGCGTGTTTCCCCCAACACCGTTAATACCCAAGGTGTTGCAGAAGGTAAAGGCAGAAAAGGTGAAGGTGATCCTATTAGCGCCGGCATGGCCGAGGCAGCACTGGTTCTTGGCCCTTCACAGACTGTCCAACTGCCTCTGAGATCGGACCTCTTGACGCAGGACAGTGGTTGCTTACTTCACCCCAACCTAGAGGCCTTGCATCTCCATGGATGGATCCTTTATGGCTAATGAGAAGGGAGCAGTTATGCTCATCCCCGGTACAGGAGATACTCTGTAGTAGTAGGAAGCAATCCACGAGACTCACCTACAAGGCCAAGTGGAAGAGGTTTGCTCAGTGGTCCGGAAATAAATGGTGGGACCCCTTCACTCTTCCTATCCCAAGGCTTTTGGATTACCTATGGTACTTGAAATCTAGCGTCCTTTCAACTGTGTCACTTAAAGTTCACTTGGCTGCAATTTCAGCTTTCCGTCAGGTGCCGGGACAGGCCTTAGTGTTCTCGATACCTATGGTAAAGCACTTCTTAAAAGGCCTAGCAAAGTTGTATCCATCCATACGGGCTCCAGTAGCGCAATGGGACCTGAAACTGGTCCTTTCCAGACTCACAAGGCTGCCGTTCGAGCCCCTAGTGACGTGCTCTCTTCTCTACCTCTCGTGGAAGGTGATGTTCCTGGTGGCAATTACATCCACAAGGAGAGTGTTGGAGATGCGGACCTTGTCAGCAGAACCACCTTTCACAGTGTTCTTTAAGGACAAGATACAGCTTCGGCTGCACCCGGCTTTTAGGCCTAAGGTGGTGTCGCAGTTTCACGTGTGCCAAGACATCTGTTTGCTGGTCTTCCGTCCTAATCCTCATTCCTCAGACAAGGACAGGCGGCTCCACACTTTGGATGCACGCAGGGCCTTGGCCTTTTACACTGAAAGGACAAAACCCTTCTGTAAGTCATCACAACTCTTTGTGGGAGTTGCGGATAGGGTGAAGGGCCAATCAGTCTCATCGCAGAGGATTGCTGGATGGATAGCAGTGTGCATCAAGGAATGCTATAACTTGGAAGGGAAGTGTCCACCCAAGGTGAACGCCCATTCAACTAGGGCCCAGGTGACATCGACAGCGTTTCTGGCGGAAGTGCCAATTACAGATATATGTAGGGCAGCGACTTGGTCTTCCCCGCATACGTTTGCACAACACTACACCATCGTCCAACAGGCGCAACAGGATGCGGCAGTGGGGAGAGCAGTTCTCCAGTCAGCACACATCTGATTCCTCCCACCTCCAAAGGTAAGGCTAGTTAATCACCTACGGAAGAATGGACAGGAGCAATCACTTGAAGAAGAAGAAGAAGAAGAAGGGGTTACTTACCTGTAACTGGTGTTCTTCGAGATGTGTTGCTCCTAGCCATTCCATTCCCTCTCACCTCCCCACGTCGGAGTAAGGGTAAAAGGAACTGAGGAGGGATGGGCTGGCTGGCGACTATATAGAGTACTGAAAAGGCGCCACTCTAGGGGGTGCTACAGCCGGCCCTACGGGTACTCTAGAGGGAAAAAATTTCGACATTCCATGCACGTGGCATGCAAACACCTACAGAGGAATGGCCAGGAGCAACACATCTCGAGGAACACCGGTTACAGGTAAGTAAGCCCTTCTTCCTTATGTGTTTGTTTTAAGGCTCTGAGATCTAGAATGGGTCTGAGGTCCCCGTTGAGTTTGGGGACCAGAAAGTATCGGGAATAGAACCCTTTTCCCCACTCCCGCTTTGGGACCCTTTCTGTAGCCCGAGGGAGAGGAGCTTCTTGCATTCCATCTTGAGCAAGCAATCTAGTTCCCGGTTACCGAGGTTTGGGCGAGGGGGCAGTCTTCTGATCCGAGGAGTTGATTGAACCTGTATGTGATACCTTTCTGAGACCGTCTCGAGGACCCACTGGTCGGTTGTGATGTCCGCCCAGTGGTGTGCGAAGCAGTGTAGGTGGTTGGTGTGGAGAAGTGGGAACCCTCTGCTAGATTAGTCAGGGAAGACACGGGTGTTGATCCTCTATCTTTTCTATTTGGGTGATGGGACACAGGTGGGTGATATGAGGTAGAGCCACTAGGGGGCAGAGAGGTAGTGTTTAGGGAGCCTGTACCTGGGACACCCCCACCCCCCACCCCCCGCTGGTCACACTGGATTCAACTTGTTGGGCCAGGGGGCGGAGAGGTGGGCAGAGCTAGGAGGGGAACAAAGGACCGGGGGGGGGGGAGGAAGGAGGGAGGAGAGGGAAAATGGGGGTCCAAGAGACAGGACCCTGCCCTGAGGTGTAGCCCTAATACCCTGGGGGTTTCACTTGTGGTTGTTCTGAGGATGCTGATACCAACTGTCCTTGTTGCTGTATGAACTGGTTTGCTAATAAACCCTCTGATTGCCACACTGGCTGAGAGTCGCTGCTGATTGGGACGATTGGGACCCTCCTGGGGGGAGGAAATTCCCTCCAAGGGAGACCGGACAGAGCAAGGATCTGACCCTCTGAGCCTGGAGTTGGGGGCTGGCTGCACGGAGCGTGGAGACCCGAGGTGCTGGACTGGAGGAGACTCCACCGTGGCAGAGACCTGCCTGGCTGTGGACAGAGGGGATCCAGGAGGCTTGTCTGGGGTCTCCATCACAGTTGGTAAAGGTTGGGGTCAAAGCTGTGGGTTCGCTGCCCTTGGAGTAACCATCAAAAGCGCTGCTTCCTCCCCGTCGAGTGGTTGGTACCCTGCCTGTGCCTGCTGGACTGTGAGGTGTGGGGCTTTCCATCCTTGCTCAAGTGGGCCTTGTCCTTATCCAAGTCCCCATGTTGTCATTAGGGGTATTGGCAGGCACTGTTCCCTCTAAGCTGTGCGCATGTGTGTGCACACACAGGTCATGAAACCTGTGCACACAACAAAATAAAGTGTGCACAAAAAAATTCAGTAGTTCTAATATTAGTGCTCGCAAAGAAATGTTTTTGCGCACACAAAGAGATCATTTGCACACACAGTCTACGAGTAATTAGAGGGAACATTGTTGGCAGGACTGAGAAAAGGAACTCTGCATCTGGACTTGCTGCTTTAACTGCTGTAGCTGCTGTTGCAAGAGTTGATGAGGTTTCAAAGAGTGTTGGGCAGATTGCAGGGTGTACATTCCCAGCGATCTGAGGGTGGCTCTTGAGTCCTTCATGCCATGCAACTTAGCATCTGTAGACTCAGCAAAGAGGTCGGGGCCTTCAAATGGTAAGTCCTGAATGATAAGCTGCATCTGTGGGGACAGGCCCAAGGCCTGAAGCCAGGCAGAACGGCGCATCACCATGGCAGATGCCATGGTATGCAAGGCTGTGTCTGACGCGTCCCAGGTAGACATCAGAGCATCTTTGGAGGCCAAGGCCCTTTCTTCAACCATCGCCTTATAATCTCTGAGGCAGTCCTTAGGGATAAGGTTGCTAAACCCTTCCATGGCTCTCCAGATGTTGAAGATGTATCTCACCATAAGGGCTTGGTGATTAGATATACTTAGCTGTAGAGCTGCAGTGGCATAGAACTTTTTGCCAAGTAGGTCAAGCTTTTTAGCTTCTTTATTCTTGGGAGTAGAGCCTGGTTGGCCTTGTCTCTCTTTCTGGTTAACTGCATCCACCACCAGGGATTCCGGCATAGGGTGTTGGAAAAGGAACGAAAACTTGTCTGAGAGGACATGATACTTGCGATCCGCTGCTTTTGATGCCGGCGGAATTGAAGATGGGGTGTGCCAGCACGCCCTGGTGATTCTGTACACCCCTTCATGAAGAGGAACAGATACCGTGTCTGGTGGGGCAGCGTCCCGGACGTCAAAAAGGGGGTCAGTTTTTTCCTGGATCACCCCTAGTTCTATGTTCAAGTTCGCTGCCATGTGAGGGAGTAAATCCTGCTGCGCAGGGGAGTCATCCTTATAGGTGAGGGGCCTTCAGAAGGTGTGCTTGTTTGGGGAGGATGACAAAGGGGCCTGAGATCTACTACACTGTGTAGAGTCTGAGTTGGGCTTATCATCAGAAATATCCGACAAGACCAGGGTCTGAGATGGAGACCGTACTGAATGGTGCCGTGAAGTTGAGCTATCGTTGGCTGCCGTGTCTAGCCATTCATGTGACCAGTCATTGAAATAATCTCTGGTCGTGGTGTGGTGTGGGGAAGAGCAGCCTCTGCCCTCCTGGGGAGCCTTGGCGGCACGGGAGGAACCAGGCTGTGGTGCCCGTACTGGGATTGTTGGGGTCGTCGTCTTCCTTGGCACAGGTGTTGGGGAGTGTTTTCGACAGTGCTTACCCGCCTGTTTTCTGGTACCTGAGGTGGTTTTTGGAGAATCAGGGGAGCGGATGGAGGCTGAAGATGACAAAGCGGATGAGCTGGACCTCCATCTCCTAGGGCCCTGGGAGCACGGTACCGAGGGCTCGTGGGATGAGCGCAGATAGGAGTGACCGTTGGAGTGATCATCGGTACCATTTAGCGATGCCAGATGGGCGCTCGATGGTACCAGACTTGAGGGCAGTGCCGATTCTTGGGTTGACCGCTCTCTAGGTGCGGGAGCTGGCTTACTCTTCAACCTAGCGTTCTTCACCAGTACTGGAGCCGGGTCTTGGAACAAAGCCTGTGCCATGGCTAGGGGTTGCAGTGTCAACGGTGCCGAAGACAGTCCTGGTTCCTGCTCACAAGATGGGGAATGTGGGGACGGAGGCGAATGGTGCCATAGCAGTATGGAAGATGATGCTGACTGCGGCTTTGAGCTCTGTGCCGGGGGTTGGTGGCGGGCCGGCTCTGGTGCAGGAGTTTCCTGGGGTGCTGGTGGAGCGCTAGTGGCTCAGGCGGCGTCAGAGGCGGGCGTGCGGTCCTCCATGAGAGTGTGTAAGTGCCACTCTCTGTCATTGCGAGCCCTACATTTAAGGGACTGGCAAATAGAGCAATTCAGCACAAGGTGCGACTCACCAAGGCACGCGGGACATTTCTTGTGACGATAGTCAAGTGGAAAAGGTTTGGAACACGCTGGACATGGTTTAAAGCCTGGCATTTTAGTTTTTGAACAAAAGCGTGACAGGCACTTGCTCTACGCAAGTTTATGGCTGATCCGAAACCGTCGCTGAGGATGGAAGAGGGAATTGGGAGGGTCAGGGTCACGGTCACCTATATAGCCAAGGTTGCGAGGGGACGTTGGCCGTGTGCCCTGACCTGATAGTCTAAGGCTAAAGACTTTCCAAGCTACTATGCGTTGCGGCACGTAGACACCTGTAACTGAATTATATGAGCAGTGCTCGAAGAAGAAGCTGTGATTTCTGTGCTGAAGGAGGCTGCAGCAGCCCTAAGCTCACAGGAACAGCACATCAGCAGCTGGTTTGACAGGGACTGTATTGAGATCTCAGAAGGCGTGGAGGAGTGAATGGAGAGGTGAAATGAAGTCTGATACTCCTGGCCATGGTAAGAGTACCAAGCCAGCAAACCAGCTGTTGGGGGGGGGGAGAACATCTGAAGTGAATGTGAGACTGTGAGGAGCAAGGCTGAGCTGAATCAACCTGCTAGTGTTTAAAAGGCTGTAGCGTTTGCCCCTCCCCACAGCCACCAGCAGTGGAGGATTCTAAAGCAGGCCAGACGGCCTTGTCAAGATCAGCCCTGCTAGCCTGGGTCTTGGTGTGTGGGGCCCATGTGTGCATGACACTGTCTGTCCCTTCTCCTCCCCACCTCTCCATTCTCTTGAGGAGCCGGGCATTGAAGCATCCAGGAATCTTCTGAAAGCAAAACCCTGCCCTGGGCACACATACCAGCACAGCTGATGGGCAGGGGAGGGGACGGTAGGACACAGTCCTCTCCAGATCCACAGCAGGTGACTCTTCCCCCTCCCCTGACCGGGAGGTATCCCTTCCGGGGCGAATGAGGGTGTCTCCGTGACCCTTTTAATTCTTGGCCACTCTGCTGAGTCTGCCCTTTGGTGGTGACTTGCAGTATTCACAGCCGTGCCCTTGGACCTGGACTGAGACAAGCCTCTCCTAAAGGCCACAGAAGAGCCACTGGGTTCACGCCAGCCTGGGTCAGGTTCTAACCAGTGGCCTCAGGCTGGATGCCATGGTGTCTGCTGCCCATCCACTCTACAGCAGCTGTTTTCAGGAGTCCTGGGGGTGGGTTCTTCCCCTACCCCAAGATCCTGCTGAGAATGTGCAGAAGCAGGCTGTGTCAGTAGGCTGTGGGCAGTTCTGTGGCCCAGCAAGGCCTCACTTAGCAGCTGTGGCCCAGGCACTGTTTTCCAGCTCTGGTTTGAACCTTACTTTCTGCTCATACAGCAGCCATGCCAGAGAGGCACTAAGCTTGCTGGAAGCAAAGGAGGGACCTAGTATCAGTCGCCCTGGAGCTGGTAGGAGAGTACTGGCAGCCTTCAAAAGGAGCCCTGCCCTGAGAAAGAAGCCTCCCCAGTCCTCCTTGCTCAGCTGTGGCAAGGAGGCAGGATGGGAACAGCCAGACATGGGGCAGGGTGAAGAGTTCCACAGTAATGGAGGCTTTGGTGCTTTCCCACTGACATCCCTTCTGGCTGGAGCATTTGCGAAAGGCCTGCCTGGGTATGAAAGCAGCCCCTTGCTCTTTTTTCAGCAGCTTTGACTGTGTGGAGGGAGGGGGCAGGGATGGGAGCAGAATGGATGGCTGCAGCTGCTGTGGGAAGGTCACCTTGGAAGCACTGCAGTGGGGAAGGGAAAAGGCATGCAGATGGTCTGGTAGCGAGAGAGGGTGATGGGAAAAATCTGAACAGGCAGCCCCTGTGAGTTGGATGTTTGCATGCTGGGTTGCTGGGCCACACAACAGTTGAAAGAGCCCGTGTGAATTGGGAGCCCACACCTGATAGGATTTTGATGATATGTGTGCTCCTAAGTCACTTGGATGCTTTTGTAAATCCCATGTCATGGGCCCTGTTTTTAAATGTGGGTGCCTGTGCCATCAGGTCTGAGCAGGTGTGCCATAAAATTTTTTGAAAAATTACTCAGTTCTGGATTGGCTCATTGGCTCATGAATATTCATGAGTTCATTTGGAAACTATAGTGGTGTGCCTCAAGTCAGTTAAAGTGAGCAAGGTGTGCCACTGCAGAGCAAATGTTGGGAACCACTGAGCTAGACACCCAGATTACTAGGTAGGCACCATGAAGAGCAGCCTGACTCTCAGGACCATGTAGCTCTCTGGGGCTATGTCTACACTAGAGGGCTCAGTTAAGTTGACTTAACAAGGTCAAATTGAAGTCAACTATATTAAGTTGACTTAGAGAGTCCCCGTTTGTTTAAGTTGACTTTATAAAGTCGACTTTACGTGTATCTACTGGCTTAAGTCAACTTTACAAAGTCAATTTAAATGGCTATCCTGCCTTAAGTTAACTTTATGTAGTCAACTTTAATGGTCACATTTTGTTAGGCTGACTTAATAAAGTCAACTTAACCCTTAAAGTCGACTTTAAGAGTGAGAGCTGTTAAGTCGACTTAAGCAAGTGCTCAGATGCTCTGCCTCTCTGAAAATCAGGCTATGTATTTAGATGCCTAAATAGGGATTCAGGTGCCTGATGGTTGGTACCCAGTTTGAAAATATTGGCTTTGGTGACTTGCCCAAATCTATACTGGAAGTCAGCAGTGGTATCGCTGGTGTCAGGCACACAGGGCACGTGCCCTGAATCCCAGCGCCAGTGCCCCAGGTCTGGGGGGGGACCGCCTCTCCCAGTCTCCAGCCCAATCAGGCCGGAGGTCCAGGGCCCAGCTGCCTGTGGCCACAGCAGCCCCATCCCCAGCTGGGGATCCGGGGCTCAGCCACCTGCGGCTGCGGCGGCCCCGTCCCTGGCCAGGGGTATGGGGCTCAGCCGCCTGCGGCCGCAGAGGCCGCTCCTGGCCCCGTCCCCGGCCGGGGATCCGGGACTTAGCCCCTGGAAGTTGGTGACAGAGCCATAAGCAGAAACTCACACACCTGTGTGCTAACCACTGGACAACATTGTCTCCCCTACTGATGGACTTGTAGAGCATAGCAGGGAAAGCACATCAGAAAGAATTGAAGTGTAGACCAAGCTGCATGAGCTGCTGAGGAAGAGAACAGGCTTGATTCTGATTTTATTTACCTTGGTGTGAATCAGGAGTAAAGCCATTGATGTCAGCAGTGTTACCTCCGTGGGGACAGTTGTGAAAGGCAAATCAGGCCAATTCAGGAGTCAGATGTTGGGGTACCACATCCACTCTGCACCTGAGAGCTAGACCAGATAGCGGGAGAAGCAGTTCAGGGCCAACATTTGTCATCCATTTGTTTTCTGTAGCCTTCATCTTGATTAAACGTTCTCTTGTCAGAGTTCAATTTTTATTTTTTTTTTATAATTTTACCAGGTAATGTTGATGTTTATTCTTCAGCATTTTTAAAGGGTTTTTTTATTGATTTACATTTTCACAGTTGCTGGAAATTATGGGGGGATGTACAATAGGGGGATGTGATAATTTATTACAGTAGATGTTGCTGGTCAAGAAGTGAACACTTTATAACCACTAAAACCCAAATTGTCAAGATCACATGCAGACTATATGGAGTGTAAATATTCTGAAATCAACCTCTGCTCTTGCGCAGCATTTCTCTTATTTTGCCAAACTGTGTTTTGAGTAGGATCAAAGGAAGTGAATTGGTTTGTGTGTGTATGGGGAAACTGACATTTTACCAGCATTTATTGCCAAAAATCAGATCTTTCCATGCCTAATGAAATGGTTGCCGACCGTTTGCCTCTGACCTTTTTTCCCCTGACCTTTGGACTCTGACCCATTCTTCTCCCTCTGATCTTGTGCAGATAAGCTTTGCTTCAACACATTCTTCAACTTCGAGGACATGCAGGAGATCACTAAGCACTTCGTGGTGTGTCATGTGGATGCACCAGGGCAGCAGGCTGGAGCATCGCAGTTCCCACAGGGGTAGGTACCAATCGTCCCAGCCTGTCTGGGGTGCTGATCATGGAGGAGGCCAACTCTTCATGTGCAGAGTCTCTGTCAGTGGTTCATTTCCCTAATTTGTAAGGTGGGTTTTCCTGCTGGGAATAACCAGCTGGTACCAGCTGCTAGGAGTTGCTGCAGAGCAACACATATGGAACTTGGCTTTCCTCATCCTTGCAGCATCTGCATACCCTGAGCTCTGGCAGTGCTCAGCAGACATCACATTTCTGAAGAGGAGTTGCCTTAGAAGGACTGGGATCACAAGGACCTTCCCTCTGGCTGATCAGGAGTCGTCCTCCTCTGAAGCACATCAGCACTGCTCCTCATGTAGCCACTAGGAGAGGGGTGTGCCATGCTGAGGGACTGAAAAGAGAACCAGTGTGGCTCCTTTCAGCCACTGGGCATGGCTCACACCCTGGAGAGGGGAGGAATAGGAAAGGGAGCACTGTGGCTGTCCTGGAGGGGGCAGGGGAAGGGCTGTGCTCTTCTCTAGGGGTGGAGGGGCCAGGCAGCAGGTTTGAGAGGGAGCTGTTCATTTTTCGAAGGCTCCTAGAGCCTTTCTTAGCCCTAGCCTGGGCTCCCCCTGCCCCCAAAGCCTGGGCTCCCCCTGTACAAACACACTGGAGCCTTGTCCTTTTTCTCACTGTGTGTTTTCAATTCTCACAGGTACCAGTTTCCATCCATGGACCAGTTGGCTGCCATGCTCCCAAGTGTGGTCCAGCATTTTGGGTGAGTGTCAGGAGCCTTTGACCTCATGGGGTGGGGCCAGTGGAGAGAGAGGTAGGATGCTGAGAAAAATGCTAAAGGGGCAGAGACCACGAGGTGGGGTTAGGCAAGTACAAACCATGCAGGGCTGGGCCTCTCTGAGAAACAGGGATGAAACCATCCAAGCCTGCGCTACAACACAGTTAGAACTGGGACTGACCTAAGAACCAGGGGTGTCACTGCCCCCGGGACGGACCTGGGGCATGTGCCCAGGCCCCGCCCCAGCTTGCAGGCCATGCCCCTTGGCCGGGGACAGGGCCCTGCATTCCCGGCTGGGGACGTGGGTGGCTGGGCCCTGCATCCCCGGCCGGGGCCAGGGCCAGGGCCAGGGCCAGAAGCGGCCGCCGCGGGCAGCTGAGCCCTGGATCCCCAGCTTGGGATGGGGCTGCCGCAGGCGGCTGGGCCACAGATCTCCGGCCCGATTGGGCTGGAGACTTGGGGGGGGGGGAGAGCCAGACCTGGGGCACCAGCGCTGGAATTCGGGACACATGCCCTGTGTGCCCAGCGCCGGCGACGCCCTTGCTAAGAACATCAGGTAACTAGAAGTTCAAGGCTTTACAGCTTGTTCCCTAGTCTGCTGCTCCATCCACTTGGTTGAAGCTAGAAACAGTCAGCTCTGGCTGCAGTTCAGTGACTTCCTACTGAGGTGGGTAAATCCCCTCCACTCCCCAGGAGACCCATGTGGCACACAGAGACTGAGAACTTGCAGTGGTGTCACTGCTTAAACCAGAGTCACTTCAGAGTCAAAAAGACTCATTCCTTTTGTTCTCTGCAAGCGATTTGTAATGTCACCTTCACAGCACGTGATAAGAGAAGGTGTTTCCTGTGGATTAGCTATTTTAGGGCCTTGAAATGCGTGATGGAACCTGTCCCCTTGGACTCCTGGGTCTGAATCCAGGCAGGTCAGTACCCAGCTGAGGGATGGCCTATGAGAAATGAGTTGGGAGGTCTCCAGTTCCTATCTCACCGAAGCTGTTCTGACACCTGTTACTAACTGGCTTCCTTGAGGGCCTGCCCATCAGGGCATCTAAGGGTGGAAAAGGTCAAGGAAACAACTCCCTTCTCATTCTCAGAGGTGGAGCCTGTTGCTCAGGGCCTGTTGGCTGAGCCTTGTGTTAGGCTGTTACCACAACAGTTGGCCGAGCTGTATTTGTTCCGTGGGTAGCTGCCTTCTAACATCAAGGTGCGATGCTGGCCCTTGAGCTGAATTTCGTGGCTTGGGATGGCATTAGGGTTCCAGTTATAAGAGGCTTGTATTTCTTACCAATCTGTCCTTGATTTCACTGGCTCAGTTGATGCTGTTGAAGTGAGAGAGGGACAATTGGAGCAGGGTTAATGTAGTGGCTTCTAAGACATAGAGTGTGTTGAGCACCGTTAAAGGCTAACAAATTATTTAAAAAAACAAGTCTGGTGACACTTTGTTACCCGATTCCTATATACTATGAGGAATTCTGTTTGTATGGGGCTTGAGGGCAAGGAAGGGAGTCAAGGGTGTGGAAACCCAACTGGGGCCTTATGGGAATGTCTCCTAGTCACCGTATTCTCTCACCTGAGCCCCATTTCCCTCTCTGCTGCTCTGTGTCCCCTGCCTAGAGGCTCCTTACAGCACCAGGCTGGCCTATGGCCTAGCAAGCACCATTAGGAGCCCCACAGGACACTCCTGTCTCTGTTTCTCAGGTTCAAGTACGTGATCGGAATCGGTGTGGGAGCAGGAGCCTACGTCCTGGCCAAGTTTGCTGTAAGTGAGTCCTGCCTGGGAGCACCCCGCAGAGTGACGCAGCATCCGTTAGAGCAGGACAGGTGTACTTCAGTGAATATGACCCACTTCAGACTCCATTAGAGCAGTGGACTCCTCAGGCTTTCCCGGGAGGATGATTGTTAAAGGGTTATGGCCATGATGTCACCCCCTTTACTGTTCTTGCTCATCCAGTGGAGGGCTGTGAATGGTAAGATTTAAAATCCTCGGGCCCCATAGACTTGTGGCAGGGAGTTCCACAGTCCGGATCCAGTTGTTGGGACGATTCTGTCTCCCCCACTCGCTGACAGTATTGCTACTCTAAAGGAGGTTGTGGAGACAGAGGGAGAGTGGATCTCTCAAGCAGCAAGTCAGGCTGCTCCGTTTGTACCCGTGGGAGTTTTTCCAGGGTTTAGGGCTCATTCCTGAGTGGAATGAATTGCCGTAATAAAGCAGGTCATCAATCTCTGGATCACTGTGGCCAGGGCTGTTCCTGATAGACTAGGATACGACCTCCTGTTGTTTGCCAGAAGCTGGGAATGGGTGATGGGATGGATCACTTGATGATGACCTCTTCTGTTCATTCCCTATGAAGCACTGGTCATTGGCCACTGTTGGCAGACAGGATCCTGGGCTGGAAGGATCATTGGTCTGACCTGGGGGTCTGCAACCTGTGGCTCCGGAGCCACATGTGACTCTTTGACTGCCCCCTTGTAGCTCTGGGATCCAGGCCCCCTCCTGCCACCAGGGAACCCTGCAGGTAGCCTGCACAAGGCTCCAGACTCCTTTGCCACCAGGGGACCTTGTGGGCGCATTTCCTGGTTCCAGGTTCCCTTCCATCATCCACCAAGGGACTCTGAGGCCGGCATCCTAGTCCAGCTCCCAGATTCCCAGGAGGCTACACCTATTGTGGCTCTCAAAACACTTGGTTATTGAAGGAATTTTTTTTAAATGGCTCTTTTTATCTTTCTGGGTGCCGACCCCTGGGCTGTT
The DNA here is from genome assembly GCA_007922195.1 of Podocnemis expansa. Lineage (NCBI taxonomy): Eukaryota > Metazoa > Chordata > Testudines > Podocnemididae > Podocnemis > Podocnemis expansa. The sequence goes on along the minus strand of ML682072.1, from coordinate 1,171,632 downwards.
GTTACGTTTTTAAGTTTTCCTGGCCAACAAAGTGGGTGTTTTTTACCACTATGACTATTTGGGCATCCAGTAGCACTGAGAAGTCCGCAGCAAAATCAACCCATAGCTTTGGCGTACCAGATAATCATGGAAGTGGGGGGTCTCAGAGAGGAAGCAAGTTCTTCAAATTGCTTCCTGCTTCTTAACAGCATCACCTTTGTCTTGCCCAGGATCAGCCTTAACTAGTTGTTCTTCATTCTGGGACTGATACTGACTGAGTGTGGAGAGAGCTGGGAGATAATGCTGTTCCCATCTGATGTTTGCAAGCCACAGAGCTGAGATGCTCTGGAGGCATCTCAGTTTGTCTGGTCTCCCCAGCTCCATGGAGATGAGTTATATGGACCTTCTGGGCTGGGTCCTGGAGCTGCCTGTGGCAGCCCTCTGGATTCAGGCTGACAATGGGCCTCTGCCATTTCAGTACAGTTCCTTCCATCTCTGCAGCTTCCTGGCGTCCAGGAGTGCAGAGAAGTGTAGCAGGATGGGTGTGGATGCCCTTCCCTGATCTAGGGGCATGGGGCAGTCATCCACCAGAGGCCTGAGCCATCTTAGTCCCATGCTGTGCTCCCAAACCTGGCTGGGAATTTCTGGACACTGGCTCCTGGTGATGGAAGCTGCCTTATTGTACATTCTCCATAGACAGAGGTTTAGGGCAGTGGTGTGCAAAGTCTACCTCCTTAGCAGTGGCTGGGCTGTGCCAGGTCATCAGGTGGTGGGAGGGTCCATCTGAGGCTGTGGTCTACTGCTCCTCCCATCCCCCCGGAGAAGTGTGCCACTTCCAGTGCTCAGTTCAGAATCTCCACCTGTAGTGAATCCACACATCTGCCAACTGCTCCCCTTGCATAGGCCCCTGCTATCCCCCCACTGCTGTGAGCAATAGCCTGTGTCTGCTTGGCTGCAGCTGATCTTCCCAGATCTGGTCGAAGGGCTTGTCCTGATGAACATCGACCCCAACGGCAAAGGCTGGATTGACTGGGCAGCCACCAAGGTGAGCCACTTCCTCCACTCAGATTCTTTCCACTAGCTGGGAGGCAATAGCATGAAATCTCTTGAAACTGGCATAGGCACTGGCAATGTTACCTGAGGCACAGGAGAGCCAGGGCTTGGCTACATTGAATATAAAGAAAATTAATGAGGCTGCTGGACACAGATAGACTCTGCGGTTCTGTCTGGCTTCCTAGCTCAGAGTGGCTGACCACAGCCCATGTTGCCTTCTCTCACCACAAAGTCCCTCAGGCATGGCCCGTGGGAAGGAATAACATGGATTGTTGATTATGGTCTCCTGTGGTCAGGTCCTGCCTTGGGAATGTGAAGGAGCTGTGTCCGCTTTGCTTAGCGGCTGAATAACTCAAGGAGATCAGGCCTCAGGGGATATGGACCTGGGCAGTCTGTGGTGCAGATGTACGTGGGTGGTCACCGCACAGCAGATATTGTCACCTGGCTCTTCTCTGACCAAGCTGGGGGCTACAGGAGACTCCCCAGAAATGGGAGATGATCTGACTCTTATACAAATTTTCCTGAGCTCAACAGTGTCTGTGTTCCCTTCTGCTCTGATTATTCAGAGCTGGAGCAGCTGGGGGTTCTTCCCTGTGGGCTCAGGGGGTTCTGGGCTCTGTTCTCCTGCCCAGCTCCAGTTAACTGTGCAAGAAAGGACCCCATGGCGAAGGGGTGGGGTGGAGTGAGTGGTGTTGGGTCTCAGTCAGCCTAACATTTGTGGTGTTGCCTGTTTGCAGCTCTCTGGCCTGACCAGCTCTTTGCCCGAGACCGTGTTATCTCATCTGTTCAGCCAGGTAAGGAGGAGAGAAAGCACTGGACAAGTTCACAGCTGCCCTGCTCAGATCAGGCCAGTGCCCAGTCCAGGCAGAGAGTCAGCCAGCTTATGGGCTGTGCTGGATCAGCAGCTAGGGCTGATTTGCTGTCTCCTGATGAGCTCATCTGTGCCGGTCATGTTGCTGTGACCTGCAGCCCTTGGGAGATGCTCTCTCTGCTCCCCTGGCTGGACTGTCTCTCCCAAACTGCAGCTTGCTAGGCACAGACTAGGATGCATCAGATCAGAACCAATCCCCAGGAGCCAGCCCCGGTCCTGAATCATGGAAAATTGAACCCAGATTGGACTCCCAGTGTCTCAAGTGGCCCCACCTTTATCTTGGGCTGAACCCAAGTCCTGGACACAGGCACTGGCAGGTGTTCAGACTCTAGGACCCAGGTCTGCTGCTTCAGACCATCTCCTGGTGGCAGCCTGAGGCCAGTCTCAGGGGTTAGTTACTAGCGAACTCCCCCTACTGCAAATGCTGCCCTGAAGGGTGTGAGTGCTCTGCTGCTGAACACACAAGACTTAGTGCCCCTGATTCCCCCTGGTGAGCCTGTAGGAAACCGGGTCTTTTTTCCCCTATTACACTTAGATCAATCCACATGCTGCACTGGTCTGGCCAGTGGGACTGGAAAGTTGTTACGGTGGGGTTCTGAGAGCCAGTGAAGCAGCTTTGAACCCTGTATGTGACAGTAACCACTTGAAGCCTGGGAGTGTGGCAGCACCCTCCCCCCTGCCCCTGCCCCTTGTTCCAGTACCTATGAGCCTGTCCACCCCTGGTACAACACAAGCTGAGCCCTTCCTCCATGCCACAGGTTCCACAAGCTCCCATCTTCTTGAGGTCACCTTATCTCCTGTTTCTCCCTCTCTGCCTGCACAGGAAGAGCTGGTTAGCAACACAGAACTAGTGCAGAGCTATCGGCAGCAGATCGGGAGTGTGGTGAACCAATACAACTTGCAGCTGTTCTGGAACATGTACAACAGGTAACTGCTCCCCCCGGCCTCTCTGCAGTGGCGTGTCTCTCCGCATGTACTGATTGGGAGGGATTATCCCCATGGTCATAGGATGAAGAGCACAGCAGCATCTTTGCCCAGATGCAGATCTTCTGCATGTTGTGGGATCACATCCAGCTGGCTAGTGGCTCTGCGCATCTGCCATTGGTCTTTCCCATGCAGACCTCGCAGAGGGTGGGTGCGACGCAGGGGTGGACCTATTGTGCCTCATATCTATAGGCCATTGTTAGCTGGGACAGTATGCCTTGAGCAGCATATGGGTGGGGCAGGGCGATGGGCACCTGGCTGGCAAGGCTCCCAGGGCAATGGGGATAAGATCTCTGCTCTGCCTGTCTGGGTGGCAGCTTTTGGAGGTGGCAGGCAGTGGAGCCAAGGATGCTCCTGGTGCCACAATGGGTCAGAGACCATCAGGTCAGGGTATGGTGCAGCTCATTGGCTAAGGGCAGGACACCCGTTGTGTAGCCATAAAGTGCCAAATGACACACTCTGCAAGCCATGCTAGTCTACATAACGTTGCTCCAGCCAGATGCTGTTCACAGAGAGCAGGATTCACACCCAGCACCCTGCCAGACATAGGACTTTGGTGAACAGAAGCCAGTGACATGGGAAATAGCCTCCCAGCATGTTTGGCCTTTCTCATATGGGCACAATCCATTCCCAAAGGGACAATGGGCAGAGTGGGACTGTTCGCATGCGAGAGGGAAGGTCCTGGGCACCCCTGTCATGTTGTCATGTTATAGGTTCTCAGGGAAGGAATTAAATTGCAGCTGGGTTGAGGATCTCCAAAGATCCATCTTTGAAAGAAGCAAACAATGAATCTGATGCTCAGAGTACTGGGGTGAGTCCATTGCTGCACTCATGTGCTCTCTGGGCAGTGGGGCATGTAGGCCATGCTGCAAGCCTGTGGATGGTGGGAGCACATGGGCTGGTTTCACTCAGGGCAGTGGAGTATGTGGGTAGGGTAAAAAACAAAGGTGATGTCATGGGAGGAGTCTACTGTAGAGCACCTAACCCGGAAGAAGAGGTGGATGAGGCTTTTTTTAAATGACTAACAAAATATCCAAAGCACAGGACTTGGTAATGAGAAACTTCAGCTACTCAGACATCTATTGGGGAAACAACACAGTGGGCACAGATTATCCAGTAGGTTCTTGGCATGCCTTGGGGACCATTTTTTATTTCAGAAGGTCTAGATTTGATATTGACTAGAGAGAAAATGGTTGCGAATGTTAAAATGGAAGCTAGCTTGGATGAAAGTGTTTGTGAAATGATAGAGTTCAAGATTCTAAGAAATGTTAAGAGGGAAAACAGCAGAATAAAGAGGGCCTATTTCAAGAAGACAGGCTTTAGCACAGTGGTTCCCAACCTTTTCTCTGTTGTGGTACACCTTGATTCCTTTAATTATTTTGAGGCACACCACCACGTAGTCTCCAAATGAACTCATGAATATTCATGAGCCAGTCCAGAACTCTGAGTAGTTTGTCAAAAAATTCTGGGGCATACCTGGTCAGGCCTGTGGGCACACCCATGTGCCATGGCACACTGGCTGGGAAACACTGCTTTAGCAATCTCAGGGAATTGGCAGGTCAGAGCCATGGAAAGCACGTAAGAGGAAAAACAGTTTGAGAGATTTGGCAGTTTCTCAAAGAGACATTAATAAGGACACAAGAGCAAACTGTCCCACTGCATAAGAAAGAAAGCAGGGCAAGAAGCAATTATCATTTAACTTGGCAATCTTCAGTGATCTAACACAAAAAAGAGTCCTGTAAAACATGGAAACTAGGTTAAATTACAATGGATGAATAGAAATGGGAAGGAGATTAGAAAAATCTAAAAAGGCCAAGATACAAAATTAAACTAGCTAGAAACATAAGGGGTAGCAAGAAAAATTCTACAAGTACATTAGAAGCAAGAGGAAGACCAAGGACTTGGTGGGGTAGGCCCATTATTTAATGAAGAGAGAAAAACAATACCAAAAAAATACAGAAAGTTTGTTTTCACCAGAAAGGTTTGTAGGGATCGGGGACGGCTAATATAGTCAACACAAGTGAAAATGAGGTAGATCTGAGGCTAACAGAGGGAAAGAACAAGCTAAAGATTACTTAGACAAGTTAGATGTCTTCAAAGCAGCCGAGCTTGATGAACTACATCCCGGAATACTCAAGGAGCTGAGTGAGGCAGTATCTGAGCCATTAGCAATTATCTTTGAAACCTCATGGAAGATGGGAGGGATTCCAGAGCATTGGAAAAGGGAAAATATAGTTCCAGTCTCTACAAAGAGTGAAAAACACAACCTGGGGATCTACAGATGACTCAGCGTACCTTTAGTACCCAGAAGGATAATGAAGCAAATAATCTGGCAATCAATTTGCAAACACTTAAAAGATAGCAACATAATAAGTAACTGTCAACATGCTTTGGCAGGTGACAAGTCCTGTGGATAGTGGGGAAGCAGTAGATAAGGCACGTCTTGACTTTACTAGGGCTTTCGATACTGGCCCTCGTGACCTTCTGATAAACAACTAGGGAAGTACAACCTAGATGGAGCTACTATAAGATGGGTGCATACAGTGGTGTTGCTCATGTTGGGCACAGGGGGCACAAGGCCAAGTTCCAGTCCCAGTGCTCCAAGTCCAACTGGGGACTGGGGCCAGGCCATCAACTGATGGTGGCAGCATCCAGCCCGAACCCCAGCTGGGGACCTGGGGCTGGGCTGCCAGTGATGGTGGGATCTGGCCCCAATCCCAGCCAGGGACCCAGGGTTGAGCTGCCACCGGGCAGCAGCAGGAGCCCAATCTGGACCCAGGACTGGATAGGATCCAGGGGCAGATTGGGCCCAAGAGGTGGGGCCTAGGATCCAGCCCTTTTTTCAGGGCAGCAACATCCCTGGGTGCATAACTGGTTGGAAAGCTGTTCCCAAAGAGTAGTTATAAGTGGTTCACAGTCAAATTGAAAGGGCATAACAGTGGGGTCCTGCAACGATCGATCATGTGTGCAGTTCTGTTCAGTATCTTCATAAATGATTTAGATAATGGCATAGAGAGTACATTTATAAAGTTTGCAGACAATACCAAGTTGGAAGGGGTTGCAAGTACTTTGGAGAACAGGATTAAAATTCAGAATGCTCTGGACAAACTGGAGAAATGGTTTGAAATAAACAGGATGAAATTTGATACAAACCAACGTTCCCTCTAATTTTTCATAGGCTGTGTGCACAAACAATTTCTTTGCATGCACTAATATTAGCACTGTTAAATTTTTCTGTGCATGCTTTATTTTGTTGTGTGCGTGGGTTTCACAACCTATGTGTGCGGGCACATGTGCACAGCTTAGAGGGAACAGTGATATGAACAAGTTCAAAACCAACCTGATAGCTTTCTAGGATGCAGTAACAAGACTTGTGGATAGAGGGGAGGTAATGGATGTGGTATATCTAGACTTTAATAAGACTTTTGATACAGTCTCACATCACCTTCTTATTAACAAACTAGGGAAGTGCAAACTGGCTGGAACTATTACGAGAGGGGTGAAAAATTGGTTGAATGACCACTCCCAGAGAGTAGTTATCAATGGTTCACAGTCATGCTGGAGGGGCATAACGACCAGGGTATCTCAGGGATTGGTTCTGGATCTGGTTCCGTTCAATATTTTCATCAATGATTTAGATGATGGCATAGAGAGTACACTTATAAAGTTTGCTGATGATACTGAGCTGGGAGGGGTTGCAAGTGCTTTGGAGGGTAGGATCAAAATTCAAAAATGATTTGGATAAATTGGTGAAATGGTTTGAGGCAGGGGTCTCAAACTCAGATCACCACGAGGGCTGCCTGAGGACTGGTAGAGGGCCGCATGAGGATTAGTACGGTAGCCTGAGGGCCGCACAACTGAAACTTTTCCATACAATAATATTGCAAATATTGGTAATGATCGTATCTTTGCAGGCCACAAGAAATCGCTTTAGGGGCCGCATGCGGCCCACAGGCCACGTGTTTGAGACCCCTGGTCTGAGGTAAACAGAAGGAAATTCAATAAAGACAAGTGCAGAGTACTCCACTTAGGAAAGAACAGTCCATTGCACATATACAAAATGGGCAGTGACTGCCTAGGAGGGAGTACTGTGGGAAGAGATCTGGGTGTCATAGTGGCCCATGAGCTAAATGTGAGTCAACTAAGTAACACTGTTGCAAAAAAAGCAGATGCCATTCTAGGATGTAATAATAGGAATATTATAAGTAAGACACAAGAAGTAATTCTTCTGCTCTACTCTGCACTGATTAGGCCTCAGTTGGAGTTCTGGGTGCATCCAGTTATGGGTGTCACATTTCAGGAAAGATGTAGACAAATTGGAGAAAGTCAGGAGAAGAGCAACATGACTGATTAGAGGTCTGGAACACTTAACTTCTGAGGGAAGATTGAGAGAACTGGGTTTGTTCAGTCTGGAAAAGAGGAGACTGAGATAGGACATAACAGGTTTCAAGTACCTAAAAGGTTGTGAGGAGGAGGAGGAAGAAAAATTGTTCTCCTTAACCACCACTGATAAGACAAGAAGCAATGGGCTTAAATTATGGCGAGGGAGGTTTAGGTGGGACATTAGGAAAAAAAAAAAAAAAAGTGGCGGGTGGTTCCAGCCCGGCTCTGACTTGCAGCAGGGGGCATGGAGCTGGCGCCAGCTCCTGCTGCTGGCAGCAGGTGGCCCAGGTGGGCCCATTGTAGCCGCTGCTGCTGCTGCCAAGCGGCAGGTGGCCTCGAGCCGGATCCATCTCCTGTCAGTGTGCTGCCAGCCTGGTGCGGCAGGTAGCCCCAGCCTGCCTCAGGCTCCTGCTGCTGGAGTCAGATCCGGGGAAGGGCCAGGGTGATGCAGAGCAGGAGCCCTGCAGGCCCAGTGGCAGCGATGCCTATGGAGTCAACAATGTAACACTGTTGCGAAAAGCCCCAAAACGTCATTCTGGCCTGTATTAGCAGGAGCGTCATAAGCAAGACAAGAAGTAATTCTTCCAATCTACTCTATGCTGACAATCTACTTTCAACTGGGGTATTGTGTCCAGTTCTGAGTGCCACATTTCAGGAAAAATGTGGAGAAATTGGACAAGGTCTAGAGGAGAGCAACAAAAATGATGAAACATGACCTATGAAGAAAGATTTTTTTTTTTTTTTAAAAATGAGTTTTAGTGTGGAGAAGAGAAGACTGAGGTGGGACATGACACCAGTTTTCAAGTACATAAAAGGTTGTTATAAGGAGGGGGGTGACAAACTGTTCTTATTAACCTCTGGGGACAGAACAAAAAGCAGTGAGCTTAAATTGCACCAGCAGAGGTTTAGGTTGGATATTAGGAAAAACTTTCTAACTTTCAGAGTTGTTAAACACTGAACTAATGGTGTAGGGAGGTTTTGGAATCTCTGTCATTAGCAGTTATAAAGACCATTTTTAAAAATACCTGTCTGGGATGGTCTAATCATTACATAGTCCTGCTGGAGTACATGGCCTGTTGAGATCTGTTCCAGGCCTACACTTCTATACCCTGCTCTGGGCAGGGGGCAGGTGGAACTTACAGATAAGCCCCATTTTGGGCAGCAAATTGTAGGCAAGTGGGCTGGCCCTGGCCATGGGGCACCCACACTTGCAATGGCAGGAGAAGAGCAGCCATGTGTCTCATTGCATGGGTTCAGGGAAGGGGTTTGGGGATCTCAGTGCTCGTGCTAAGGGTCTTCAGTTGTGGTATGTGTCGCAGTTTGGAGACTGTCATTCCACATTCTCATGAGCTGGGCTAGGTTCACTGGCCGCCTTGCTCCTCCATTCGTGACCCTCCCCTATCTGGACAAAGAAGGGCTTTCACACCCTCTTTGTATTCTCCAAGATCCACCATCTTGTTTAGGATAAATATCTAATATCTGGTCCCTTCTTTCCTTCTCAGCCGCAGAGACCTGGACATCAACCGGCCCGGGACTGTTCCCAATGCCAAAACGCTTCGGTAAGTCACACTCTGGTTCCAGTGGGGTTGAACTGGAACCAGCTGGGAATAACTAAGCCCCTGACCATTTTCTTCCTCTTGGTGTTTCCAGCTGCCCTGTCATGCTGGTGGTGGGGGACAACGCACCTGCCGAAGAGGGGGTGGTGAGTAAAGGTTTAAACCCATGCTGCGTGCTCACAGAGTCAGGAGAAGCCCTCTCACAAGCACAGACAGACACCTCTACCCAGCCTGCCACCAGCACACCTTCTCTGGGCTGGAAGGGGCATGACTAGGACTCTGCTCCAGATAGTGGATCATCAGTTCCTGTCCTGACCCTTGGCATCATGGGTCGCTTTCAGGCTGTTCCATCTAGAATACCCAAGCCTGCACACTAGAAAGATTTAAACCAACTCCCTGGCCTAAAGCAGGAATCCAGATTCTCTCCCCATTCTACATCCTCGCTCTCTCTTTCCAGTTGGGCTGTTTCTTCCCTCACCTTGACAGTCAGTTTCTTCTACAGGTGGCTGAAAAACAAGTTTTGTTGATGATTTTTTCTTCTTCTTTTGTGGCATAGCCCTGTCTTCTCTCTTTACTACACACACTCTCAGCACCTCTCACGTCTTCCTCCACGCTCCTGGTTCTTGCAGAGCTAATTGCTGTTTTCCACTGCGGTTCCCTGACCTGTGTGCTCCTATCTCTGCTGCTTTCCCTTCTCTGCTTCCTGCTATCTCCCCCTTCAGGCAGACATAGAGTAAGTTAGTTCTTCCCTAAGGACATCAGAAGGTCACTGTCCTCCCTGCAGGACTCTTACTGCGTGTAGGGCTACTCACCCCAAGGCTCAGCTACTGCCAAATCTGGGATCCACCCCAAGCCAAGCCCCACCCAGCCTGGTTGGAGAATGTATTATGCAGCCTCAAGGGAATTGTGTCTTGAAGAAGGCAAGTGCAAAGGCCAGATGAGGAATCCCTCAGCTCCTCTCTGGCTCTGTCATCTTCTCTTGATCCAAGAAGAAGGATTAGTTCTGGGTGCATGGAGATGGAGGCCTACTGGGGCAGCACCAAGTCATGTCAGAAGGCCGGGCAGCCTTAGATCCATAGTCTCAGGCCAGATGGGACCATCTCATTTGTCCTCTTGCATAGTGCTGGCCAGAGACCCGCCTCACAATAATACCTAGAGCTGAGCATTTAGAAAACCATCCAATCTTGAGTTAAAAGTTGCCCAGGCTGGAGAATCCACCACAAAGCTTGGTAAATTGTTCCAGTGGTTTTAACTCTCACAATTAAAATGTTTGCTGAGGAGCATGGCAGGATCCCCAGTCCTTTCCTTTCTGACCTCCTAAAGCTCTGCTCTTCTCATCAACAGGTGGAGTGTAACTCCAAGCTGGATCCAACCAACACAACTTTCCTGAAGGTAATCTGGATTCCTTAGCCATCTCCCCACTGCTTAGGTGTCTGGCTACTGGAGGATTGGGGTGTGGGGATGTGTGTGCGATTCCTACCATCACCTTTTGGCCTGCCCTGCTATTCCTGCCCTGAATCCACTCTGCCAGTGTCTCTCAGCGCTGCTCTGCAGCCCTTCCCTCTCCCATGCCAGACCTCTCCTTGCCCAAGCAGGGCAGCATCGGAATTGATCTGATGACTGTCCCTCCATGGACCCCCACTGGACCTGTCCTGGGAGTGACCTGTAGTAAATGGCCTGCCCTGTGTCTGCTAGGCTGTCCCCCTGCTACAACTGAGTGCCCACACCCACCTTCCTGAGTTCCCTCTGTGCAGATAGCTGGGCTGGAGTGCAGGCAAGCTGGAAGAGATTCTCTGCAGGTGGTCCCAGCAATAAGTAAAATGTCCATGCTGTGGGTGGGCTGGAAATGTGGGGGCTGGATTCTGAGCCTGGCTGCTGGTGGGGTTCTCTCTGGGGCCCCCCGCTAACTGAGATATTTTCCGCTTCAGATGGCTGACTCTGGGGGGCTCCCACAAGTCACACAGGTGAGTCCTTCAGCTCCCTCTTTCCCTCCGTGCTTTCTTCTCCCTTCCCTGACCCCAGTCCTCAGTTCCAGGTCATCCTGGCTCAGTGGCACTCATGGAGCAGCAGGCAGAGGTACCAATGTGTCACTGGAGGGGTTGGTGGGACCGCTGCCCAAAGGGCAGAGTGAACTCCCCTGCTGTTCAGCCTGGCCCTGCTGTGGTTTGTGGTCTGTGAGGGTTTAGGATGGCCTTGGTGCTGTCAAATTGTGTGGAGTCCACCTGGCTGCCTGGCCACAGTGAGGCCAAAAACAAAGGGCAGGAGCATCCCTACCTGCAGCCCACCTGCTGCCAGGAAAGGGGGAGATCCACCCACAGACCCCCTCATGGCTGGAGATGCTGTGTGGTTTGGGTGGGGATTACTGGGAGGGGCAGGGTCTCCTGGGGTTGGTGAGGAGGGCTGCAGTCTGTGTCCCAGCAGGTCCTTCTCCAAGTGAGCCAGCAATGGCCAGCATCTCCTCCTCCTCTTTCAGACTCTTTTTTCCTTTCTTGCCCTCTAACAGCCTGGAAAACTGACCGAAGCCTTTAAGTACTTCCTGCAAGGGATGGGCTACAGTAAGTGCAGCTGCCAAGTGAAGGGCTGGTGCAGGGGAGGGTGTGGGTGTGCCCAAGAGTACTGGTGTGTGCAGGGCAGTGGGGGATACATATACAGGGTGTGAAAGTGTTCATACAAGTAGGGGTGTCTGGAGGTGTGTGTGGGGTGTGAAGGGCACATGTTGGGCAGATGGGCACATGCCTTTAGGGGAATATTTGGGGGCGACTCATCCCAGAGGCTCTGCCAACACCGTTGTCTGCATGCCCAGTGAATTTGCCAGCCTGACACAGGGCGTACCAGGAGCCCACAGCACATCATAGCTCTGCCCCACAGCACACAGCTGGCGGTAGTCCACAAGCATGGTTGTGTCACCAAGTTGCCCTGGCCTGCCTGCACAGAGTCAGTGTCCATTGTGTGTGCATGCGTGCTGGGCAGGAAGCCCCTCCTAGCCACTGGCACCTAAGGGATCCCATGGGGGAGAGCTGAGCTAGTTCTGGGGTGCTCAGGAGATGCCTGTGACAGATTAGGGAGATAGCACAACTGCCTTCCCTGGGGCTCTCTGGTCCCCACTCTTGGTTCCTGGATTGCTCTTTGCAGATATATTCATCTTGCCTTGGAAGGCCTGTCTGCTCTGCAGGGGCAGAGGCAGGTGGCCAGCAGTCACTTGGAGGGAAGCAGGCAGAGAGCCCTGTGCTTTGTCCTTACCAACCCAGAACCAAGTCCCAACCCAAGTGTTGAGCACCCACTGACTGGAGGGAGCTGCAGGCGCTTCAGGATCAGGCCCACAGCCAGGAGCATTAGAATTGCCTTGTAAAGCAATGTCCGGAGCGTGGAGAGGTAGGGTGGGCACCATGCCAGTTCCCCCACTGGGCTGCCTGGCAGCGCCCTTGCCACCCACACTTTTCTACATTTGAACAGAACAAAGAGGCCCTGCTTTAACAATCCATTGCACGCAGGAAAAGGGCTGGGCCAGCCCAAGCACTGGGCCATATCTGAAGCATTGTGGTGATTCGGGGGTGGGAGGGGGCTGGGGGCTGGGACCAGGCTGCGATTTCCTTTAACTCCTCTGTTCTCTCAGGCTGTGGCCTCTCTAGGGTTTCCAGTGTGTGACCAGGAACCAGCCTAGCTCCATTCTGTCTGCCCCCAGAGGAGGCCCATGTGATCTGCTCTAATTGTAGAGGTCTGTGAGCCAGGCAGAGCCTCAGGGCTGAGCATTGCCCAGTCAGATCACAGCTTTCCTTGCCTTCTGCAGATAACTGTAGCAGGGGCTAGTGCCCTGGAGAAAGTGAGTGTGAGTGTGACGGGGACAGGTGTAGACAGGTGGGAGTGTATGGATAGGGCGTATGAGTGTCTGCGTAGACTAGATGTATATGTCTGTGTAATCCAAGTCCTGCCATCTGTGTCTCCCTCCAGCTCTTTTCACTCTGTGGTTGCCATCCCACTTGTTTGATTTTTGGGAGCAGATCAAATCCTGACAGCCTCTTTCTCTCCCAATGTCTCTTGTCTCCCCACCCCCTTCTCTTGCTCTCTGTCTCTCCCTTAGTTGCGTACTTGAAGGATCGGAGACTGAGTGGAGGAGCAGGTATCCCCCCAATCACTGCTGCTCACTGTCCTCCCCATATGCTGCATGTGCCCCTGACCCTCAGCTCCATATGCATCACTGCAGGCGGTGCTGTATTCCAGTGCCCACCCCAGCCACCCTCCTTTCTTTTCCCGTTCACTTTGGGAGAGGAGTGGCGGCGGAAGGATTTCAGGGGCTTCCCAGGGTGATAATGTTGCAGGCAAGCTTTGAAAGAGGCCAAGTCTGAGATGGGAACAGGATGATGATTTAGGTACAGGGGAAGACCCCTTTCCCTGCTTGGAGGGAATCTGATCCATTGAGATCTTTCCCTGCAGCTGTGACTGAGTGTTAAGAAGCAGTGGTTTGCAGCAGCTTTGGAGGGGTTGATGCTGCTGTGGTCCCTTGCGCAAGGCTCTGCAGAGGGTCTTTCAGCTTGCTGAGGATCTTGCTTGTGTGTGTTGGTGGCAAGGATGGGCGCATGGTCTGGACAGCAAAGGGCTGCTACGCCTTTGCCTTGCTGGCCATAGGCTGCTGCACTGCTGCTCTCACTTAGTGGAGAAGCAGCTAGGCTAGGTGGCTTGCTGCAGCAGGGGACCCAGAGCTGCTGCTCCTCCATTTCAAGAGCCCCTTGCTTGCCTCCTGGATCCCTGCCCTGCACTGCTTGGAAAGGGGAGGGGAGCTGAGGATGAATCCTGTGACCTGGGACCATCTATGTGCTGCTTCTCTGCTTCCTGCTTATCTGGGACCCCAAGCCAGGGAAGAGACCCCCTAGCTGCTCTGAAGACTGGAGCAGCGAATCACCCAACTTTAGCTAGTCCTCTGAGAAACACCTGCCCTGGTTCTGCTGCACTGCTCACACAAAGAATTGGGTCCTTTGTTGCCTGTCCCCTTTGTGGCTCAGGAAACTAGCTCATCTGTAGAGGGTCTTGGAGAACATGCCTCCTATTTCTGGAAAGAATGGCTGTCCTGTCCTAGCAGTGTGCATTCACACCCAGGTGGTGGTATGCTGAGGAGTCACCCTGATAATAATGAGCTGCTTCAAGGCTGCATGCATAGCGTCTTTCCACACCGGCAGCAGATGGGATCCCAAAAGTAGCATCACAATGTAAGAGCGACTGTCAGGTTTTGGGGCAGCACCATGCTCACAGCATTACCCGTGCTGCCATGTCTCTGAAATCCCACAGAAGTGGACTAGTGTGTGAGTCAGAGCTAGACCAGCCTGCTTGCATGGTCCCCTAGGCCGCAAACAAATGGCACAGGTGAGCTCATGGGGCTTCCATCCATCCCACCTGGGCTCCCACTCCCACCAGCAATGGGGTAAGCAGCATTCACACAATATAGCTGGATTGTTCCATTGCTGTAGGGTTGTCTCCCTGTGGCCTTCCTGACATCTGCTCTGGGGAGCAGCAGCAGCAGGTCACAGACTGACAGGGTGGGGATGGGAAGAATCCCATTCCCTTGGCCCATTTGAGACAGAATGGTTTCTTCTCTTATACCCTCTCCTTAGGAAGCAGCTCCAAATCAGGTTACCCCCCCTCAGACCCAGGCAGAACCCACAAGGTCTCCATTGTGGATTCTGTGCCCTTCCGGGGAAAAGTTCATCACACAGTGATTGAAAAGCTGGGTGGAACAGTGCAGGAGGCTGAGACCTTCACACCACAAGCCCCATTGGTTTAGCACATGCATTAAGGCACAAAATGAGCCGCAGGCCCTTGTGCATTGCACTCGGAGGGGCATGTTTCACAGGAGCCCTGATCATCACGGGTGCACAGTAAAATGATGATGATCTTGTGTGTGGGAATCTTCACGTCCATACGTGCACAGGCCTCTGCGTGGATAGTTGGAGTAGCCTCCCTGTTGAGGGTTCATAGAATCATAGGGTTGGAAGGGACCTCATAGGTCATCTAGTCCAACCCCCTGCCAGAGGCAGGACCACTCCCACTAAACCATCCCAGTCATGGTTTTGTCCAGCTGGGCCTTAAACACCTCCAAAGATGGAGATTCCACCACCTCCCTTGGCAGCTCATTCCAAGGCTTCACCACTCTCCTAGTAAAAAAGTTTTTTCTAATATCCAGCCTCGACCTCCCTAACTGCAACTTGAGACCATTGCTCCTCGTTCTGTCCTCTGTTATTACCGAGAACAGTCGAGCTCCATCTTCCTTAGAGCATCCCTTCATGTAGTTGAAGGCTGCTATCAAATCCCCCCTCAATCTTCTCTTCTGCAGACTAAATAAGCCTAATGCTTTTAGTCTTTCCTCATAGGGCTTGTGCTCCAGCCCTTTAATCACTTTGGTTGCCCTCCTCTGAACTCTCTCCAGCATGTCCCTGTCCTTTTTGTAGTGGGGAGCCCAAAACTGAACACAGTATTCTAGATGTGGCCTCACCAGTGCAGAACAGAGGGGAATGATCACATCCCTTGATCTGCTGGTAATACTTCTTTTGATGCAGCCCAGTATGCCATTGGCCTTTTTGGCAGCAAGAGCACACTGCTGACTCATATCCAGCTTCCCATCCACCATGACCCCCAGGTCCTTTTCTACACTGCTGCTACTTAGCTGAATGTTTCCCAGCCTGTAGCGGTGCATGGGGTTTTTTCATCCCACATGCAGGATTTTACACTTGTCCTTACTGAAGCTCATAAGATTTCTATTGGCCCACTGTCCCAATTTATCTAGGTCATCTAGGGTTAAGGCCCAGATCCTCAAAGTGGATAGAACTCTCCCTGGAAGTCCTTTGAGTGCCTGACTGCCTGAAGGGGCAAAATCTCAACATTCAGACCTCAGCATGGAAACTCATACTGGCACTTGTTGGAAGCTGGGGTCTAATGTCTGGTCTTAGCAGCAGGAATCAGTCTTCTCTATGCTCCCCCAGCCCCGTCTGCCACTCCATCCCAGTGACAAGTGGATTAGTGGATCCCCGCTGCCCTCCATAGTAAGTGGGTAGCCTCTTATCTCTTGGAACACCGCATGCTTCAGGCTTGAGAAGTTGGAAGTGAGCATCTAAGAGTACACACCAAGGCTGAGAGAATGGCGCTTCACTCAATGGGCTGGAGAGCCCATGACTTCACCAGTGTTGGCTTTGCTTGTGTCTTGTGTCTAATTGAGTCCTGCTGGCAGACCGGGGGTGAAATTTTTAACATTTTTTTTCCTCCCTCCATCCCCACCCCCTTTCTCTTTCCGTCTAGTGCCCTCGGCCAGCATGACCCGCCTGGCCCGCTCCCGCACTGCCTCCCTCACCAGCGCCAGCTCAGTGGATGGCAACCGCCCTCGGGCCTGCACCCACTCAGAAAGCAGCGAGGCCATGGGGCAGATCAACCACACCATGGAGGTATCGTGCTGAGCCCATGGGTCCCTCCAATGCCTCTTCATCCTCCGCTGGAGACATTTAGCATCCTTCTGCATCAAGTCACCATCCAAACTGCCATCCTGCGCGGCTTCCAACAGTCACCATGTTGGGGTTTCATTTTCCTTGTTGTTGGATTTTTTTCCTTTTAATAGTACAAAAGAAAAAGTGGGTGGGGGAACGGAAACATTCTAAGACCCACAGTTCAAGCCACTTCTAGCTGTAGCTGCAACGTTGAATTAGTGAAGTTTTCCTCTTGTCAGTCACACACGGACAAGTCTCTCCATTGGTCAGGTACATAGGTTTCTTCCATGCCGTTGGTTGTGAGCTGCAGCAGAGGTGGGATTTCCCAACTATTTGCAGGTGCGGGAGTAAGGCAGGAAGGAGGAGAGTCTCCCAAGTGAAGCCCTTGGCAGTGGCAGTGGTTGTTGCCCATAAGCCCAGCCACTGATGTAACTTGTTAGACAGAGGCTTGGTTTCCTGAGCAAAGTTCACCTGTGGGAAGTGGCGGCAAGTGAGCCACTGGAAGGAAGGGTGAGACATGCACATAATGCTCTGTGTGTTTACAGTCGCCTAAAGGTTGTGCACAATTATCTTTCAGAGTAGGTGGGATGTTGAGAATAATCTGGGTTTGTTGTCTTTATTTAAACAAACAGCTGGAGTTCAATATCGCATGGCCCTCTTCCAGTGATCGCCACTGTCTTTTTTTTTTTCCCTGTCTGACCCACTCCTGGGAAAACTAAACCAAGGACCCCAAGAACTAAAACCAAGATTCTCTACCACTTGAGCTAAAAATATAACCTCATCATGTCCCTAACAGATTCCTAAACACCTATAAATGGTTTTGCCACTGGGGGGAGATAAAGACCAACACAGCATCTGCAGGGTTTACCACTGTGTTGTGGAGTGTCACTGGGTAGCAGTAGCTAGGGTGGGATCCATGCATTACTGCGATAATGAGGGAGCTGGGGAGGAACAAACAAACAGGACTTGAGAAATCGTGTTTGTAAAACATCACTGCCCACTGGGATTTAATCCTGGTCATGCTGAAAACTCAACATTTGCCTAGCATGGAAAGAGTAATAACAAAAGTAGCTGCTTTGCAGGATGGCACCCTGAGGCCTTTGTAGTTCTTTGGCCTGTCCATTCAAAACGAAGTATAATTGTTTTACAGCAGGAAGTGCCATGTCACGAGGACTGGGGATTAGCCCTTCCCCACAAGACATCATCTCCCACAGCCACAGGGATGAGACCTGTAAAAACACAGATAATAGAAATAAAAATGGACCAATAATTAGCTAAATGAAGTGATGCTGGGTGCTCTCTGCACTTTCTGATTCCGAGACCATGCAAGGATTGTGGGATCTCAGATTTGCACCAAACACCCTTAGAAGTAATGGAGCTGTGCATGAGCCCATGCTGTAAACTAGCTCCCCCGTGTTCAGTGGCAATATTGAGCCCTGGGGTTCTGGTGCATGTGTGTATGACATGCACACACATGCACCCCCTTTTTTGCAAGAAGGACAATCATTGACAGCAACCAAAAACAGACTCAACACCTCCAAAGTCTCTGCACCTCTCCTTCCACCGATCAAAGATCTATAAGAGAAGAGCTCTTTCCTGACTCGTGGCAGTGTTGCTGGGATTACAATGTTGGGGCTAGAGGACAGAGGAGACTTGTATAGGGACAGGTTGTGGTGTTCTCCATGATGAAGCTGCTGGCTGTGCAGGCTTCTTTCTCTCTCCCTTAATGTGACATTCATTTCTGCTGTTAAAAGCAAATGCTGCAGTTACCTGCAGGAAGTGTCCAAAGGGTCATGGAGCAGCTGTTCTGTTGCCATTTTATGCTGTCAGTGGATGACTGTAGCATTTACAGGCCATGTGAGGGTGGGGGGAGGGGTTGCCTGACCAGAGGACAAAACTATTTTCCATCCTGTTCGTACAGCACCTAGCAAAACTGGGCTAGCTTCCTGCTCTAGAATGGGTGATGGATTTTTTGCATGTTTGGGCCATGATGTCCTTGGATGTTGTGTGCACACTGCAGGCAGGCTGCATGGACTCCCTCCCTCCCTCCGATTGTGTGCCCCCCGCACTAGCTGAATGTCGGTCATTTGTCACGGTTTGTTCAGTTTGTTGTTAGTGTATGTGAAGTGGGCTTTGAGCTTGGCATCCTATGCCCACTGCGAGGCAGGCCTGAGGCCTTGTTTCTTGCCTTTGTGCAGCACTGCTGTAGTTGGCCCAGTGGAATCAGGGCACACAGGTACCAGCCTACCCAGTGATGCTTGCTCAAACCCCTGGAGCCAGCTCCTCTCCTCACCACACCTCAGTCTCATTGTGTCAGACTCATTTGTGGCTCGGCCTGCTAAGCTGAGCATGTCAAGGGCTTGGTTCCTCCTGAAGGTTGTGACTCAATTCATTCTGAGTTGGTGATATCCCGGCATGTCTGTGATCTGTCCCAAGGATCTAGGGTTTGGCTGTGGTCTCTTGTGCCAGGGATGTTAATGCAAATTGTCCTGTAACAAATCCATCGCCAGCTCAGTGCATGTCTCTGTTTTGCACTACTCAGAATTTCACAGTGATAGCAGGGAATAGAACGGAGATCTGCTTGTGCCAAAAACCTAGTGCAACCCAGTTGAGCTAACAGAAAATATCTGTGAGCTTTTAGCAGTATAAGGCTCATAACACACAGTTCAGCGTTCCTTATTTCATCTGATAAATGGCTTATTAGCCAGTTTGTCCCAGGGTTCCCTAGCTGATGTGTAGGGAGTGGAAACTTCCTTAGGCTTACCTGTCAGCAGGATTCCCTTGGCTGTCAGTGCCTTGTGTGTAGAAGCGAGGAGTGTTTGGGAGGGTCTCAGGGGCAAGGAGAGCTAAGTTATCACTTACTTTGTATGTAAGGGCTGTCTAAACATCATGCTAATCCCACAGCATCATCTGGTTTGAGGCTTTGTTCCCAAAGCTTCATCCCAGTGAAACATCACGCCTCTGAACAGCATCAGCTGTGTGAATCTTCAGCCTGCTGTTCATCCGCAGTTCCTTTTTTACCATTCCTGGGAGGAAAAGAGACAAGAACTATCCTTACACATTCCCAGGATTAGCCAGTCTCCTTCAACCACATCCCAGGCAGAAGTGAGTCACTAAAAGAGGCCACAAAACAGCAGGTGCATATGTGTTCCATGGGCATGCCATATTTTGTGTATCCAGATGAGAATCCTCCCCTTCCTGTTGTATCTTCCCTGAGCCAGAGGAGGGGGAAAATGGACCATAAGCTGAAGTCAAAGGGACTGCAGAGGCCAATGAGGTGCACATCCAGTGACATTCTGTGCCATTTCAGCCAGCAAGTGCCAGCTCATGGCACTGGGAGGCCACAGAGTAGTTAATAAGGTACTGAGCATTCACCACTGCAGATGCCAGGTCCTGAGTCCCTTTGACCCACCCAATTTCCATTCTGGTCTATTATGAGCACATAGCTCTAGCACGCCTCAGCTGCCTGGACTGGCTTTTCACGCTAGGAGCTGGAGGGAACAGATCCAAAGCTGGTCATATTAGCAGCAAGAAGAAATTTTACTAGAGATAAAGAGAGGCAGTGTTAAATATCCCATGGTATTCCAGACACAGTGTCTGTTTCACACACATGCTATCTAGGAGAGTGCATCTACACCCCCTGCTTACCATACGGATAAATACAGAACACTCACGCCACACGCGTAGATTGCATTTAAATGGTATGACATCACAACCATTCTAGAAACTCTGTATGGTGTAATAGTTTGTCCCAGACTGTTTTTCCGTGTGCTTCCTTCTGAACATTAAATGTGAATGTTTGAAAGCTAGTAGGAATTCTTTTACTGTAGATAACTGCTGCAATTTTCTTGTTTTCTCAGTGTATCCTTTCAGATAATATATATATAAATACCTATACATAATATATATATTAGATTTTTCCCCCTTTCATCATTGTAGCAACTGGTAAATGTGTGGTTTTACATTTAAAGTGTTCTGGCTGTAATTTTGTTCTGGGTTTGTTTTTGATTTTTTTTATTTTTCTGTTCTCCTTGTTAAGGTGGAATTTACTGAATTTCAGACTTCTCTGTATGAGGTGGATCCTTATATTTTTGTGCATTAAGGTGGTTGATGCCCAGAAAGTTGCATTGATGCCATGTTATTTACAGATAACTACAAAATGTAAAATGGAACAAAAAAAATTTGATGTAGAAAGAATTACTGTGTTGAAAACTAATAAAGACATTAAGAAGAAGCCAGCAGACTCCCTCACTTTTGTAGCTATACATGGTGTATATATATCTTTGAGAGAGGGAAGTATTGACCTTCCCTTGGGAAAACGGAGAGGAGCAGATGGATGGCTACAGGACAGTAACTGGAGACCTATCTATACTCAGTGGTTCAGAGTGTTCAAGAGGCCCAAGACACAAAGAAAGGCCTGTGGTACAGAGGCCCAGCCTGAACTCACTCAGTCCCTCCTTGTGATGCAAAATGGGACATGAGCTTGTAATCAAGAGAGCAGAGCCCCTCTCACTGGAAGGGCTCAGAGGACCTACAGCTTGTCAGGGACCCCATGTAAAAGTAGGGAGAGATGTAACATACTTAGCGAATGTGCAAACTGTTCATTGGTTCATGGTATCTTTTCTCAGGTATGCTTCCATGCTAGATTCAGGTAGGGTGCTGCGGATTGCAGGTGGTGGCTTCTACCTATCTCCCCAGGCTAGGGTTACCAGAAACCAAAGCATGGAAGGGAAGATAGGGAAGTACGAAAAGGAGACCACTGGAGGACACGTGGAGAACGTCATATTAATGTAATAATCATCTGTTTTTAGGGGGCCTGGAATGCTTACCCTTAAAAATAGGGTATTGCAGGTTGTTCCAGCATACTTTGACCCCTGTAAGTAAAAAGCCAGACGAAAACCATGGATCTGCAGAAGGTCCTGGGTTCAAGCCCCGGGGGGTTGGACTCGATGATCTCACGAGGTCCCTTCCAGCCCTGTGATTTGATTTGATTGATTGATTGGTTTTCAAAATGCCTGTTGGCCGGAGGCCCTGGCCCGAGATCTGGTAACCCCACCCACGGCCCCTCTAAGAATGGGCTGAGCAACCTCGGCCGGCTGCCCCTTTGCACATCCCGCGTGCGCGCCCCCGTAACTCCCGCGCAGCCGCAGGCGGGGAGGATTTGACCTGAGGCCTGGGGTTTGACGTCACTGTTGGGCGGTCCCCGCCCCCACGCAAACAGCAGCCGCACCACCCAGACCACGTGACTCGCAGGGGGGGGCCGGAGGCGGCCGCCGTCGCCGCCGTGCCTAGTTTGGCCCCTCTCGGCCCCCGTAACGGAAGCGGGCGCCGCCGGCCACGCCCCGGAAGAAGGGGCGGGGAGGCATTGCTAGGAAACCACGTGGAGCGGCGCGGCTCGCGTCCTATCCGGAGGCCGGACGAGACATGGCGACGGCGGCCAAGCGGCCCAAGGTAACGGGCCGGGTCTCGGGGCTTGTCTACACGGGGTCGGGCTGGCAAGCGGTGCCGCTCCGGAGTGCGGCGAACAGCCCCGCGCGCGTGCAGCCGACATCAAATCGCCTGAGGGAGCAGCGGCCGCCTGAGCGGCCAGTGAGGCTCGTACGGGGCAAGGCCGGAGCTGCCCGGTGGGAGCCGGAGTTTGGCGGGGATAACCAGCGGCGTCGACAAGGGCTTTGAGAAGCGTGCGGGGCCGAGTGTGCGGGTGGTGCGGAATTACTCCGGACTGGCGGCTGCCGTGGCTCCAGAGCCTCATGCGGGTCTTTGGCTGCCGCCTTGTGGCTCCAGCCCCCCTGCAGGTGCCGGCTCCTGGCTCTGGGCTCCGACCCCCCCACCGCTAGGGGCCCTGGCCCAGCTCCCTCCAGCAGGACGCTGCACCCGCTGCTGCTCTCAAAACACTTGGTTATTGAAGGGAGTTTTTAAAGCAGGGCTCTCTTTTGGGGTTGCAGACCCCTGCTCAAGATTGTTAAATCCAAGGCAGACTCTGAAGAGCTACAGAGCAGTCCCACAAAACTGGGTGACTGGGCAACAAAATGGCAGATGAAATTATGTTATTACACGCCACATAATGCACGTCGGAAAACATCATCCCAGCTACACACACAACATGGTGGGGTTTAGTTTAGCTGTTCCCATTCAAGAAGGAGGTCGTGGGTCATGGTTAGTTCTCTGAAAACGTCTGCTCAGTGTGCAGCAGAAGTCAAAAATAACAATGTTAGGAACCCATAGGAGAGGGATAGGTGGTAAGACAGAAAAATCTCATAATGCTGGGGGGCTAGCAGGCGAGGGGGTTGGGAGGATCAGGGTGCCGGCAGGTGGACGGGTTAGGGAAGGGGTCAGGGAGCCAGTGGCCAGTCGGGTCAGGGGAAGGGGTCCCAGGTAGTGAAGTACCAGTCACCATTCTCCCAGGTTTCACTCTGGCATCTACTTGTAAACCTTCCTACACAGCCATTTGGTACTTCTGACCTTGCCCAAACAAATAACTGTCCAGGTTCCTGGAAAGCACCTGGACTGTCTTATCTGCTTCATCACTTAAGATAACCTGCCTTGCTTGTCTTGCTCTTCCTAAATACTAGATCTTGGAGGCTTAAAGGGTGTGTGTAACAGGGTAACTGAGCTACCACAAAAAAATCTGATATCAGAAGGCAACATTGCTCATCAGGCTGTGACTAGTACCCTGTACATGCATCCCTCAGAGGAGCCATTTGTGCTGCAAGATTTGCATACAAAGGTTTTAACTGAGTGGCTAAGATCTCTTCTGGGCAAGACAAATGAGAGCAAGAGAGCACTGATCTTAGAGAAGCAAGCAGCCGCTGTAATTGAACATGCCTGTCTAAATCTTTGTTTTATTTGAGGGTAGGACAGCTAACTACAGCATAAAATTAAAGTGGGCTCCAGGGTGTGAGCCAGAGCAGTGTTCTGGAAGCAGCCTGGTGTTTCAGTGTGTTCGTTCTTATTCATTACCTGCTCCAGGAGCATCTCCATAGCCCTCAATTATTATTCTTTTCCTCTCCTTGATTCCCCAGCCTCTACATCGTATCTGGTCTGCAAACAACTCACTTAAATCGATTCCACTCCTGTCCGTTAAGTTTTTAACACTTGGTGCATTTCCTGAGAATGGCTGGAATGATATTAGGGTTCCTTAAAAGTTGTTTTATGTATATGAATACAGTAAATGTCTGCACCAGGCAAAGTGTATTTAGTGGGTGATTAGTAATCACTGATTTACTATCTGCTTCCAGGGAGAAGTAGTAGTGTGAGGAACTTTGAAGCTGAAAAGACAGATGGAAGGGGGATACTAGGGGGTAATGACTGAGAGCAGTTGATATTCTGAAATGAACCTATGGGACAAAACAAACAAGGAGTCTAGTGGTGCTTTTAAAGAATAAAATATTTATTTCTCTTATTCAGTTTTACAGTTTTGAACAATTAATATAGAAGTCTGCCATTCTTAAAAATATCTTTTATTTTTCCTTACAGTAGTCTCTCTCTTTCCTTGAAACAAATGTGATCACCTGACTTACCTAAATTGGAAATAATACCTGAAGAAGTTTCTCTGAATCTTGTCCATGTGACTGTTCCCTGGCAGAGTAATTGCAACTCCAGCTACTAGAGTTTATCAAGGCAATTCACCTTACTAAACATATGTAAACATATAAGGGTATTGTGGCAGATGCCTTAATTTCAGTGCTTTGTACTCCTTCCTGTTCAGAGGCCCATCTACCTCCTTTGCTTTAAGTTCTGGTGCCAATAAACCTTGCACATGGGATGCCATGCCTTACAAATTGCCACTCAGCAAATACCATAACTTGCTCAGCTGCATCATCAGCCTTAGAACAGGGGTCAGGCTCTCCTGCTGACCCTGATCACTGTGCAGCCTGGGGTGGCAAGAGCTGCATGCCATAGTTTCAGGCCCCCCCCGGCTGCACTTCCCTGCTGGAGAGCATGGCCAAAGGAACTGTGGTGCGGTCTCCTGGCCCCTGCTGGAACCCCCCCCTGCTGAGCAGGGCAGGACTGCAATTGCTGCCAGGAGCAGGTCTCAACCTCTGCAGGCTGCCCACCCCTGCCAGCAGGAGCTGACCCCAACCCCCAGAGGCCGCCTGGGAATTGGAGACCTGGCCCCGCCCCCTTTGTTCCTCCTCCCAGCACCTGCTGAGTGTGTGGTGGACGGGGCTGGCATGGAGGCCAGCAAAGGTTGCTGACCCCTGGCTTGGAGCTAACGTTAGCACCTACCCTTACCCAAGTCATAATTTAGGGCTGAGGGTCACCCATTCCCAGACCATAAGGCTCCAGGTGTAATCTGGTTACTTGAAGTATCCACTCATTCCCAGTCCCGAGGGCTCCAGATATAATTCTCTGTGAATTTGCAGGATCTTTTTATTTGGGAAGGAGTCACACACTAAGTATACAATGTGCACCACTCCCAATAAGGCAGACAAACTTCTGAAAAACAAACAAGTTGTCCTGTGGCACTTAAAAACTAACACATTTATTTATTGCAAAGCTTTCATGGGAGAAAATCCCACTTTGTCAGATGCTTTGAAGGGCTGGGGGGGGGGGTGTCACCAAGTTTTTGAGTTTTGTCATTTGCTTTGATTAATGCAGAAGTGTCTAACTCAGTGGCCCCCAGAACTGCTGCCTGGGACTCTACAGCAGCATGTGCATGCACACACACATGAGAGATCCCAGTCACAGCACAGGGGAACAAAGGAAGTGCACCATCCAATACCAGCTATGGTGTGGTCTGCTGACCAGTCAGAGTCTAGTTTCCTTCTGGAGAGCCACTGCACCACCAGGGGCTAACGTGGGCTGGAACGCCGTTCTGAGGCCCACTATTTTTAGGGGTCAGCAGTGTTCTGGCCCTCCTTAAAAATAGAAGATGGTGATGAAACGCTGGATTCTGGGGCCCACAATTCAAAAATAGCAGGCCCTAGAATGCAGCGTTCTGGTTCCATTTTCTATTTTTAGGGGACCAAATGTTGGGCCCCTAAAAATAGCAGCCCCCAGAATGGTGTTCGGATGCGTGTGGGGGGGGGGGTGCCAATCCAGCCTGTGCATGCACAGGCTGTGCTTGGCAGCAGAAGCCTCCAAGTGCAGCCTGCAGGCTGCATACCATATATACTCATGTATAAGTTGAGATTTTTTGTGCCTGAAAATGGGGTTCAAAACAGGCCCTTGTCTTATACATGGGTGAATACGGTAGACAGCCCCAGCCCAGGAGTTTCACTGGGCATGCTCCAGGCTGGAGTCCCAGTGTGGCTGGGGCAGCCATCTTGGGCAGTTGGCCTGGGCTGGGGTTAGAGTAAGGAAGGGACCCCAGTGTCTGGAGCAGCCGGGGAAGGGGGCCCTGGGAGGGTGTTGGCCTGGGGGTTGGGATGGGATTCAGGGAGGCCAGGGAAGTGGCGGCAGGGTTTGGGGGCTGGGGGAGGGTGTCTGGGAAGCCAGGAAAAGTGGAGGCAGGGTTTGGGGGTGGAACGGGTGTTGGGGAACAGCAGCAGGGAGTGGAGAAGGTGGCGGTAAGCAAGGGAACAGCAGGGAGAGCAGAGTGAGTGGCGGGGGGATGGGAAAAGCAGGGGTTGGGGGTTAGAGAGCGTGTCAAGAACTCTGGGGGAAGACAGCGGTGCTGGGTGGGGGGCTTAGGGGCCAAAGCCAAAAGAGGACCTCGGTTTATACACGGGTTATCCGTTTTTTTGCCTCTTTTGAGGGCTCAGAATTGGAGCGTTGGCTTGTGTGTGGGTCGGCTTATACATGGGTATAAATGGCCGTTTCCTGACTGAGCGTCCAGCTGCCCATGAGTACTGGGGCAGCCTGGCTTGTGCTGGTGAATGGGTATGGGGGGCAGGGGTGGATTTTGGGGCAGAGGAATGGATGTTGGGGGCAGGAGCTGGGGTAGGGGAAGGCGTTGGGGGGCTAGTGTTTGGGGGGGGGTAGGAGCTAGGGGGTTCCAGCACCTGCCAAATTATACTTGAACCCCTGCCCACCACACCTGATCTCAGTCAGTCAGCATGCTGATTGACAGCACAATGCATGAACCACAAATAAGAAAAGGTGGCTGGGGCCCATGTGGGGAATGAGCCAATCAAAGGCAAGCAGGAACTGAGCCCAACCAAAGACCAGTGTGCTGAGCCACTGACAATGAGTCTGGGGCAAAGGGAGGAAAGCAGGAGCCCAGCCTGCCTGTGACTGAGGCTGGATTGATTGCCAGAATGGGGATAGGGGAAGGGGAAAACATAGGGGTTTGGGAGCCAGTGTGGAGAAGGGGATCCCACAGAACAGAGAAAAGGTGTAGGAGAGCCTGCAGTGTAGGGATGGGGAAAGGGGAACCCATGCTTTCTGAATGTGACAGAGGTAATAACCCTGACTCCAATGAAATCATTAGTTTTATTCACGGGGGGGGGGGGTTGTGGTATTGCAAAGTTTAAGAACCCCTGGGTTAAGTTAATGAGGATAGGTCCCATCAATGGCTATTAGCCAAGATAGTCAAGGATGCAGCCCCATGCCTTGGATGTCCCTAATCTTTGCCAGATGCCACGATCATTCAATAATTGCCCTGTTCTGTTTGTTCCTTCTGAAGCTTCTGGCACTGGCCATCATCAGAAAGTAGTATAAGGTGGACCATTGGGTCACCTCACTGTGGTTGTTCTTAGACTAAAATCTACAAATAAAATCAGACTTTTCCCCCTTGCTCACATTAGCAACAAATGTATAGGATTAGTGAGTTGTCAGAAAAACGAACAAATGATTCTAGCACACTGGTTCGCAACAAGGGGAATATACACCTGGGGAATGCAGAGATTTTCCAGGGGGTCCATCAATTCATCTAGATATTTGCCTAGTTTTACCACAGGCTACATTTAAAAGCACTAGCAAAGTTATTACAAACTGAAATTTCATGCAGACAGTGACTTATTTGGTACAGTATATAGAGCTGTATAAATGTTCCCTCTAAACTGATGATGCAGCTGAGCAAGTTCACTGAGCAGCAATTTGTTAGGCATGGCACTGCCTGGACAACAGTTTTTGGCACTGGATGCATTAGCATGCCTAAGTACCTTAATGCAAAAGAAGTGCATAGATGTTGTCTTTTTGTTAAAATTTTAATAAAAATGTTAAACTGATACTGTAGTTTTATTAATTTACTAAACAAATGTGAACCAATGACACTTGCTGCCTATCTAGCCTGTACCACTATTGACACCTCACAGTTTTTGTCTCCTGTCTTTGTCACATTTCTAGAATGCATATACAGAGTCAAGGTTAACCTTGAATCCAGCAGTTAGATGTGAATCGATGCTCATCAGCATGTTGGGATGAGAAACTTCCAACCTGTTAAAAGACTTTGTCTTTAAGCTATTCATTAGACTAAGGCCTTGCTCAGCATCTGCACGAGATGCTTGAAATGTGCCACATACATCAACCAACTAGGCAGGAATGTGACCTGATCATCTGTCAGTGTATAAGTGACAATGTCTAAGAACGTTTTTAGTGTTACCAGCCTTAGGTTAAAATTTAGCTTCACATTTCTGGAATCAGTGATCAAGCCCCTTTAAATGAATGGGGTACAACAAGCTAAGAAAAAACACAAATGGAGGGCTAGAGTCTTAATTCCACTGAAGCTTCTTTAAATACTCTGGCAGTGCAAAAGGGCCTTAAAATGGGTCTCGTTTAAATCCCTGTTATGCTGCCTGAGTGGTGTAAAAGGGGTTCAAAGTAGGTCAGGCCCTAAATGTCCAAAACTTAGATTGAAGTAAAATATGTGGTTTCATGTTTGATCATGAGACTGACATGTTAAGGGGATTGTGTTTAATATCTAGCCATCAACCTTAAAAATATACCTATTTTGCCTTCAGTAAATATATTAAATTACCATGTATTACAAATCTCAATCACTAGCTAGCAACTGCTTCCCTAGATTCCCATGGGCAACACCTGCAGTAATCTGAGAAATTTGAAACTGTTAAAGGTGGCCATTGCAGAAAACACATTTCAAGTCAATTTCTTACAGCATCCCATCTCTGTAACCAGGGGCTGTTTTTTGTACCTAAAGTTTTGCATCAAACAGAGCTAAGTTTGATTGTTACATTATCATGCCTAGTCATACCTCTCAAAAGCTAAATATGGGACAACAATCCCTTAAAAGAAGGGCAATAAAATTAGTTAGGCATGCAGGAAACTTGAAACATTGTATCTTTCTTTGATATGAAGTGTTGCTTTAAAATGTCAGTTTTGGAGTTTGTTTGTTTTTTTAATCTAAATTGTTTTCAACAGTAAAAGGGGGGCTGTAATTAATGTGCCTGGAATTTAAATACACTCAGAACTGAAATGAGCAAAATGAGGTACAGTTGAGAGGTATGTGTCCACTACTGACATGTAGTAAAGGTAATCTAATTTTTTAATTTTTGATAGTTAAAGTCACATTAAGGGTGCAAAAAGCAAGAGTGTATATGGATTTGTGAAAGAAAATTATTAGTTTTCTAACAGATTCTTGGGGAACTAGAAATACCTTCAGATCCTGAGAAATTTCTGAAAATTGGCAGGCTGTCACCCTCCTTCCATGAGGATTCAGGAATCAAGCCATTATTTCAGATTAGAATGGATTTCAAAATTACTTTAAGTAGTAATGAGCCCCAGCTGGAAAGTTCAGTCTCAAAGTCAAACTTTTCCAAGTGTCAGGCCATTTGGATTTGACGGATCTAGTTTTAAGCAAGAATCTGTTCATCACTTTGCAAACAAAGGTTATAGTTTTATTATTGTACTGTTGCCAATATTTTTTTTCCTTCCACCTTTAAATGACTTTTTATTCTTTCAGATTTTTTTATTCCATTTTTCTAATGGAATTTGTTTCCTTCAATCACAGGACAGGCTATGCAAAGTTACATTGCAAAGTGTCATCTTAACAAACTGACTGCATTCAAATCTCTCTCAGAAAAGAAAATAAATCTGAAATTAACCCAACTTATTTGTTTTTGCTTCTTTTAAAAGATCACTTTTTTCAGGAGCTTTTGTATATTAAAGCTGTTTAGCAACTGAAGAGAAATGTATTCACCCTTGATAGAGATGCTAAATGATTCAATATAATCTATTTTGCTAAGTACCCTGCTCTACCTCCCAGCCCGGCTCTGGCCCTCTTTGGCTACAGCCTAGCTCCCATCCCACGCCCCCCCACAAAGAGCCCAGGGTAGGGTTACCAGATACCAAAGTATGAAAAGGAGGACATTGAAGGACACATGGAGCAAATGTTGTATTAATGTAATATTATTCTGTTTTTAGGGGGCCCTGGAATGTTTCCACCTAAAAATAGGGTGTTCTGGGGCATCCCGGAATACTTTAACCCCTGTAAGTAAAAGGCCAGACAAAAATCATGTATTTTTAAAATGCCTGCCAGACAGAGAACGTGAAGGTAAAAAGGAGGACATGTCTTCCTTTTTCCTGACCTCTGGTAACCTTAGCCCAGGCACACTGTGGCACACTGCATAGTTGCCTCCAGGAGCCCTGTGGCCTGGCTCTGCCTGTCTCTCAGGTCCCCCAGGTTCCCCCGCCTTGCCCCAGCTCAGGGCTGCCCATCCACCTCCCTGTGCTTACCTACCGGGGCCTACACAGGCCCCAAAGATGCCCCCACTTCTGCATAAGCAGCCTGGTCCAGAGGAGAGGGAGAGATTTAAATCCCCCCCCCCCCGCCCCTTCTCTGGCTACCTGCAGCAGGGGTGGGGGGCCAGCAGCTCTCGCTGCGCCTGGCAGGCAAGTTCTGCATGAGTGTGTGCTGCTGCTGCTGGGGCTGGGGACACATGGGGCTTGTCCAGGCCAGGTAGGGGTCATGGCTGCTGGCGATGTGTGGTCGGCCGTGTTACTTCTGTGGGTGAGCAGGGGCTGCTGTGCCCCCGGCCACCTGCACAGCTTACAGGGAATGCTGTTCTGTGCCTTGAAATGTTAAGTACAGACTTTATTGGAAGTTGGATTTATTTTATAATTACGTGGTTAAAATTAAAAAGTAAGCTATTTTTTTTTCAGTAACAGTACACTGACATTTGTATTTTTAAGTGGTAAATCAGATTCCTGAAAAGGGTTCAGTTGTCTGACAGGTTGAGAGCCACTGTGTCGAGACACATTATTGTGTCACCACACAATGGTAAGTGTGTTGTGGGTGACTGGAACTGGCTTGGAGTGGGTAGGTTGGCGCGTCCTGTAGGGTTGCAATATGCTATCAAGCATGTCGCAACTCACCAAAGGCTGAGAACCATGGCTCTAGAGGGAAAGTTACAAAGGGAGCTGTGTTAGTCTAGCAAGTGATAAATAAACTTGCTTATCTTTAGAAGTGTCACCAGACTTCTTGTGTGTTTTTCTGTAGTGGAATTGTTTAGGTTGCATCTTTTCATTGAAGCCAGTCAAATGCTTTTAAATAATTTTCACTATGACAGTAGCTTCCTTTCAATTAGTGACTTAGTCAGGAACCAGCCTTGATTTCTGCAAGTCTGTTTGCCTAAAAGTCTTGTTATGGAATGACAATTGGCTGTTTTATTGCCTTTGGGGCACAGGGCTGTGAGAAGCTGCAGTGTTGACACCATGCTAGAACTGTATGGGGTAATGGTAACAGTTAGAATACTGAGTTCTGTTGAATATAAGAGTAATGGCAAATAATCTTTGGCTAGGAGATAACTAAACCTGTTTTAAACATTCCTGTGGTCATTTACCTTTCAAATCTTCTGGTCACAGTCAAGAAGAACGGTTTTCCTCAGTCATACTTCCTTTCTTCACTGCAGTAAGGGCCTCTTGTTGGGGGAGATAAGTGGAACTAGCCTGTTTTCTGATGATGATCTTTCTGTACATAAACCTCCCCTTCATCCCTAAACATCTCACCCATCACAGAAATGCAGCCAGCTCTGCTGAGAAATACAACAGATGTTCAACTGTGCGTAGCAGCAGTTTAAGACACAAGGTGAAGGAAACTATGGTATCCAACTGAAGTTATAGGGATAGCTAATAATAATGCTCTGTCTGTTCATAGGCTACAGAGC
Source organism: Podocnemis expansa (assembly GCA_007922195.1). NCBI lineage: Eukaryota > Metazoa > Chordata > Testudines > Podocnemididae > Podocnemis > Podocnemis expansa. The sequence goes on along the minus strand of ML682072.1, from coordinate 1,140,335 downwards.
AGTTTGCAAAGCTGGGTAGGCAGCAGCATTACCCCATTTCTGAGATGGCGAAACTGAGTCCCAGGCAAAATGAAATAATTTGCTTAATGCCAGGCTGGTGGTGGTGAGTCTGGAAATAGCACCCAGGTCTCCTATTTCCTAATCTGTTCTGTCCACTAGACCCTGGTGTTTCCTTTTGCGTTGATCAGATCTAACATCCAAGCTGGAACTTGGCAATGAGTCCAAGGTTATCCTCTGTCTTACTATGAGATCTTTCTAATACCTGAACTGTCCTTGTTTGTGAAGACTCCTTTTTTCTGTTTATAGGTGGCAGCAGTGGGCAGCCCTGCTGAGGATGGCAGTGCTGATGCCATTTCTGGCTTCCTGGATTGGTGTGAGATGGTTGGGTTGGAGATCAGCCCAAAGGTAAAAGAATCAGGAATGATGAAAACCAGGAATCTAGTGACCCTCACCAGGGTGTGAGTCCCACTGTCCAATGCACTCTTGCTATGCCAGGCTGAGTCTGGCATACGGGTATCTACAAACCAGGAGGCTGAAAGGCAAGAGCTGGCTTTCTAGGGGAAGCTAATCACAGGACTCCCACAGATGAGCGGGGCAAGTGGAAAGGGGTTGGGTGGCAGGCAGGGAAGTAGCTAGGAGGTTTCCAGTTACTTCTCATGTGCACTAGTCCTAGGGTGCAGCCATCAGTTTGGATATAGCATAGTGTGGGGACACTTGTTGTTATTTAAAAACAAACCTCTGGTTTATGTTGGTAGGAAATCCCTCTGCCACATGAGGGAAGAGATTATCTGTCCATGCTTCCATGGACACTATTTGCATTTATTCTCCTGACTTTTTGGCTTCATTCCCCTGATAATCTTCCACATCAGAGGCAGATTTTCACTGGGGTCTCCACAGGCCCTGACAGGTGCATTGGTCACCTCTCTCTTAGGTCTACATGAGCAGAGAGGGCACAGTGTCAGACTACGGCATGTTGGCCAGAGAGGACCTCCAGACTGGAGAAGTCCTCTTCACCATTCCAAGATCCGCGGTCCTGTCACAGCACACCACCTCCATCCGGTCCCTCCTGGAGAAAGGTGAGAGATCATGGCATGTGGCATAGAGCTGAGGATATCTGCTTCTGACTTAAATCGGCTGCCACGCTACCAAGATGGGTGGAACAAAATCTATGAAAAGTCAGGAATTTTTCCAGTCTCATCTTTGATTTTGTCACCATGCTAGCTCCCAAACTAGTCTGCATTCTATTTTCCATCTGAGGAAGAAAAGGCTAGAGCAGATAAAATTTAGGGTCATGCCTGCTGTGGATAAGCTAGTGTCATTGGTGGTGGAGACTAGAGACCTCAATTAATGGTCAGAGTGCTCTCATCTGCTTCAGGCAACCTGTAGCCTGGAGGAGAGTGAGTTGTCTGAGCTAAGTCTGGAAGGAACAGTAATTTATAAGTATTCTGATAACCCACAGGGTATGGAATAGTTGGTAGAAGAGCTGCCCCAACTCTTGCACCCCTCCATCACCCTGGGAGTAGCAAGTTTGAAATCCCCAACTCAACCCCCCCCCCCCCCCACCACACACACACACTTCTATCAGGGAGCCGTAACCCAGTATCTCTGCATGTCCCTTCCCTCCTCTCTTTCCTACCTTCTCTGTGTTTGACTCCCTAGATCAAGTGTCCCTGGAAAGTCAATCTGGCTGGGTGCCTCTCCTCTTGTCTTTGCTGTATGAATGCACGGCCAGCAGCTCCCACTGGCGCCCCTACCTCTCACTCTGGCCTGACTTCAACAGCACAGATCATCCCATGTTCTGGTAAGATTAAACCACATGTGTCAGCAGCTGGCACAAAACTCAGTCCTGGGCATTGGGTCACTCCTGCCACTGAAGCACTGGCTCTTAGGAGTCTCTGTGCTCCAGTGGATGAAGCTGTAGTCTGGCCTGGGCTCTGAGACTTTTGCCCTCTATGCCTGTTTCAGCAGGGGTCAGCACCATTGGGCTAGGTGTGTATGTATGGAGCTTTGTTCTGGTGGATATGATAGCAGCTTGAGTGGCTGCCCACCCTTGATGCTAACCAGGGTTCACAGTGGGTTGAACTTGGGGCCTGGGCTAAGTAGATGCAGACAGCAGTGGAGGGGGAGGCTGTAGAGGACATAGGAGACTTAACTGTAGGGTAACTACATTAATTCAATTCATTTCTGTGTGGGGAGTAGATAATGGGACTGTCTGCCCTCCCTGTCCCTTGATACAGGCCTGAAGAGGAGAGGGTGAGGCTCCTACAAGGCACTGGTGTCCTAGAAGCAGTGGACAAAGACCTGGCCAACATCCACCTGGAATACACCTCTATCATCCTGCCCTTCATGGAGTCGCATCTGGACATCTTTGACCCCAAGCTGCATACGCTGGAGCTGTATCAGAAGCTGGTGGCATTTGTCATGGCCTACAGGTGAGTGGGGAGGGTGCATCTGTAGCAGATGTGTCTGGTCCAGAGGGGAGGATGCAACCTCCTGTGTGAATATGAGGAATCTCTTTTGGGTGTCAGATGCAAGGGTCAGATTGTCGCTGATGAGGCTTTCTTGACAGCAGATGGCTCCAGCACTGTCACAGCCTGGGCACCCTCCTTCTGTCTCCCTCTGTGCCACTTGAGGTAGCCCCTGATGGTCCTGAGCCGGGGCTGGGTGAGTGGCTGTGGTTTTGTTTTGCAAGTCTAGGAACTGGCTTGTCCTTCTCTTCTCTGAAACAGCTTCCAGGAGCCCCTGGAGGAGGCAGATGAGGCTGAGAAGGAACCAAATCCTCCTGTGATGGTGCCCATGGCTGACATCTTGAATCATGTGGCTAATCACAACGCTAACCTGGAATACTCCCAGGTGAGTAGGCAGGGAGCTGTATGAATGACGTGCATCTCTGTCCCTAGGCTCATTACTGCTTCCCCCCATTGTTTGTCAGGGACTCACTCTCTCCCAGATCAGCCTGTTACTCTGTATTGGGTGGGATGTAGAGAAACCATCCTGTGGGGGCCCAGGTGACTAGCAATAGGGTTTCTTGGTGTGTCCCAGGATTACTTTCTCTCACACACAAGGGACATTGTGGGGAGCTAGTAAGCAACAGTTTCCTAGAAGACTTGGTTGGGGGATTTCTGGCACGCTTACAGCTAAATGATGGAAATCTCTTATTCCGAGTGTCATGATGAGCCTTCACCTTTCTGCCTGTTCTGGCCATCTGCCTACAGGAGTGTTTGAAAATGATCACCACACAGCCCATCTGCAAAGGCCAAGAGATCTTCAACACCTATGGCCAGATGGCCAATTGGCAACTCATGCACATGTATGGCTTTGCAGAGCCATACCCCAGCAACACAAACGACACTGCCGACATCCAGATGGTGACGGTGCGCAAAGCTGCACTGGCAGGTGAGTGGCTTGTAGAACCTGACGACCCACGTGCATGAGTGGCTATGGTAATATAATTCTAAATGACTCGAGTCAGAGACCATAGGCCTTCAGATGAAGCCTGTAGTAGCCAGTCTTTCAGTCACTTGTTGTAGGGCAGCCACAGAATTATTCTTCCACTATCAGTTATGGGCTCTGAGAAAGCCTTTGCATTAGGAAGTCCCTGACTCAGTGTTCCCAGCAGGGCCTTAAGTAAGAGTGTGAGGGAGATGCTCTTTATTCCCCCTAATGATTTGCAGATGAACTGCAGCATTGCTCCTAGGCAGTTCTTATCTGCTGATTCCTTGATCCTGGCCACTCTCAGGACAAACTGGAGAAGTGGTCTGAACTAAATAAGATGAAATTCAGTGAGGACAAAACACAAAGTACATCGCTTAGGAAGGGACCCTCAGTTGCACAAATACAGAATGGGAAATGACTGCGCAGGAAGGAATACTGCAGAAAGAGACTTGGGGTGTGGGGAGAGGTCATAGTGGATCACAAGCTCCATACAGTCAGTGTAACATGGGGGGGGGGGGGAGCAAACATTGAGATATCAATAGGCAGAAATCTTGTAAGCAAGATGCAAAGAATAATTCTCTCTACTCCATGCTGATCAGGCCTCAGTTGGAGTACCATGGCCAGTTTCAAGTGCCACATTTCAGGAAAGGGGTGCACAAAGTGGAGAAAGACCAGTGATCAAAGTGAAGATGGAAAAAGTCAGATTTAGTCTAGAGAAGAGAAAACTGGGAAGGGCCATAACAGATTAAGTATGTAAAAGGTGTTACAATGAGGAAGGAAAGGAGGACAAGAGGCAGTAGGCTTGAACTGAAGCAAGGGAGGTTTAGACTGGACATTAGGAAAAATCTCTGAGCTGCCAGGGTAGTTAACCTTGCTCGGCCACTTATTCCAATGCTTATAGAATCTCAGTGGAGATTTCTAAGAGGAGGTGGACAGCTCCAGACCAGCCTGAGGTAATACTTGGTCATGCCTTGAGTGCAGGGGGACTGAACTAGATGATGGCTGGAGGCCCCTTCCAGTCCTGTGGTCTATGATCTTTGCTGAGTGCCCTGGTAATAGTTTCTGAAAGTGCTTCTTGTGTGGTCCAGCTTGACTCTGGATTTTCAGTGGGTGTGTGCTGAGCACCACCTGGCAAGTGTCAGGCCACTTTCAGGTGTTGCAAATCAGGGTTCAAAATCACTAGTGGCTTTTGAAAATCTTGGCCTTTGTCTAGCTTTACAAAGTCTTGTTCCTCATGCTGGATAGTGTGTGGTTATCTTGTCCCCTCTCCTCATCAACCAGGTGCCAGAACCAAAGCTGAGCAGCAGCTGGTCTCTGAGCAGTGGGACTTCCTTTGCCAGCAGGAGATGGTGGGGGAAGAAGGAGCCTTTGTAATTGGTTGGGATGAAGTGCTGACAGAGGAGGAGCTGTCCATGACATTAAAGGTGGGTGACATGCTGGTGTACCTTCAAAGAGAGGTTATGTGTAGGATTTCTGACAAAAGGGGCAACCAAAGCTAAGCTGATATATGGTGAACAGCCCTGGGATAGACACAGAGCTGGTCTAATGGTTTATGAATGGGGATTTTTACAGTAAGAATAGTGGGGTTGGGGGTATCTTGCCTTCACTGAAGTACAGCTGTCATCCCTTGTGGAAAGGGCCTATTTGCTTACATGGTGGTGGGTGCTCTGGCCTTATCACATGGAGGTCTGTGGGAGTTGGCATCTATTGCCATTGCAGTCCTTATAGTGCAGAAGGCAAAGTGACAGATTGGGGGTGTGTGTCCATATGACATTGAAGTTCTTTCCTCAGCACCATGATGTATTTCAGCATTCATTTTGAATGCAACCTTTAGTGTGGCTTTGGAGCACCATTGTATAACACTTCACAGGTCATGGAGAAGAAAGATGAGCGCACACAGTCCAGGGCTAGCAGCACAGGATGGTCAATGCCTGTGACAGTCCTTATTAAGATAGCTGGGAACTAGACTTTTGGCAGGGAGTTAAAGACTCCTTCACTTCCTGGCTGGTGCAGTAGTAGCACAAGCTCCAGAAGCCAGGTTACCTACTGTTGAGGGTTTTTGTTTGGGTGTTTTTTTTTGTTAAGCTTTTGAGGTACTGCTGACTCACTTACTCTTCTCTAAAAAAACACCCAGGCTGGAAACATAACATGACAGATTCTTCTCTGATGAGGTTCATACAGCAGTCTTCTCCCATTCAATTCTCATTGCAATAAGTGCTTCCTAGATAAAGCCCCTGAAGCACACTGAAAAAAGTATGCTCAGCATTCACGTTTTGGCTGAATGCCTCCATTAAACCAACCCTCAACTTAGCTAGGGATAATTCACTACCTTTTAGTGCCCATGCCTCACACAAGTCTTTGGGACTCGTTGAGAGGAGCATTTTGCTAGCTGCACTTCAGAGAAGAGGAAGAAAATCTGTGTTCAGTAGCTGAAAATCATGGCACTGATTCTATAAAACCTTTAAGCCCCACTTCACTGCCTGAGCTAACGGAGAGGTGTCCATCTGTGTGATTGTGTACAGGTACTGTGTATGGCTGCAGAGGAATTCAGAGATTACAAAGAGCAGGAGGGCTGGGAAGACGACACAGAGGATAAAGAGAACTTCACTCTGTCTAAAGAGACAATCCCTAGACTCAAAGCCCCTTGGAAGAAGCTCCTCCGTGACAGTGTGTTGCTAACTCTGGAGTCTTACAGCTCAGACCTGAAAGCAGAGCAGGACTTGCTAAATGAGAAGGTGGCTTATGAGAAACTAAGTCATAGGGAACAGCAAGCCTTGCAAGTGCGCTATGGGCAAAAGATGATCTTGCACCAACTCTTTGAGCTGTTAAGTTAGCAGAGGTGGAACTATGCTGCTTGTAGCAGGGACCTGTATATAGCAAACTGCCATCTAGCCCAGGGCTGGGATGGGCACTTGTACTCGGGAAGAATCAAGGGGTGTTGATTTAGACCCAGTTATTTCTGTAAAATTGTCATCTACCTCATGACTATACTACAAAATAACTGCCTGTCTTAATGAACAGACTTTCCTCCCTACTGAGAGATTCAAGATGATCCCCACCACCACCACTGAGAAACTAACATGGAGAGAAATAATGGATAGCCTGCAGAGGAGGAAGTATATCTTGATCACATAATGGTCTGCTTCTGTGGCCCCACCCATTCACTCTGGGAAGATCACACAATGTACAAAATGTTAATGTTTTAAAGGGGGTTCCTGTTTATTCATTATTACAGACATGGAAGAAAACACTCACTGCAGTTGATAGGGAGCATTTCATTAGTGTAAATTACTGCCTCCCTTCAAACCCAGTGAGCACTATGTGCAGACATCTCCACCCTGCTGGTAACCTAAAGATGGGAAAAAGCTGCAGGAGGATTAAGAAAAGACAATGGAACACCTCCCAACCGTGGTTCTACTGGAGTCAGCTCAGTGTCTCTCCTGTGGTTTCCTTGCTGGCTGTAGGTAAAACCTAAGGTGATTGGTGGAACATGTCAGACTATAAATGGATTTGTCACTGGATTACCATTATGCACCTCTTTTGGGCCAGTACGCAACAGGATGTCTTCTCTTCGAAGCTTTTTCCTGTGTGCTGTTGAGGCTCCCTGGAGAGCACTGTGGATGATTAGCCATGTTTGTCCATCTGCCTTCCCTCTTCGCCTGTCATGCCTCACAAACATGATCTTTTTTGAGACGATAACAGATTTTTTGGATAAAGGGAATGTGGTAGACCTAATTTAGATTTCAGCAAGGCGTTTGATACAGTTCCACACAGGGAATTGTTAAATTGGGGAAGATGGGGATTAATGTGGAAATAGAAAGGTGGATAAAGAACTGGTTACAGGGGAGACTACAGAGGGTCATAGTGAAAGGTGAACTGTCTTCCTGGGAGGAGGTTACTAGTGGAGTTTCCCAAGGATCAGTCCTGGGACCCATCAGTCAACCTTTTTGTTACTGACCTTGGCACAAAAAGTGGGAATGTGCTAATTAAGTTTGCAGACAACACCAAGCTGGGAGGTATTGCCCATAAAAAGAGGAGGATTGGGATAGCATACAGAAGGATTTGGATGGACCTTGTAAAGTGGAGCATTAGAAATAGGATGAAATTTGACAAAGCAGGTGCAAGGTCATGCATTTAGGGACAAAACAACAGGAATTCTTATAAGTTGGGAATGCATCAGCTGGAAGTGATGGGGGAGGAGAAGGACCTGGGTGTACTGGTGGATCACAGAATGACAATGAGTAGCCAATGTGATGTGGCAGTGGAAAAAGCTAAAGGGGTATTTCCAGTAGAGATGGGGAGGTGTTATACAAGGCACTGGTGCAACCTCACTTGGAGCATTGTGTACAGTTCTGGTCACCCATGTTTGAGAAAGATGAAGTCAAAACTAGAACAGGTGCAAAGAAGGGCTACAAGGATGATTTGTGGACCCTATGAGACAACTTAAAGAGCTTGGTTTGTTTAGTCTGACCAAAAGAAGGCTGAGAGGAGATAATTGCTCTTTATAAAATAAAGAAAGAGAGGAATTATTTGAATATAGCACCGATGTAGACAAGAACAAATGGATACAAACTATCCTTCAGAAAATTTAGGCTTGAAATTAGATGCAGATTCCAAAGCATCAGAGGAGTAAAGGTCTGGAATAGTCTACCAAGGGAAGGGGGGGGGGGGCAAAAACCTTAGGTGCCTTCAAAACTGACCTTGATAAGTTTATGGAGGGAATGATATGATGGACAGTGTAGCTTGGCCATTGTCTGTCTTTTACTACTGGTGATGGGTATGATAGTGACCTGGGAAGGGGCATTTGACTGAGCGGGTTCTGAGTTATTACAGAGTTCTTCTTGACTGGCTGTTGTGGACTTGCCCTCATGCTCAGGGTTTAACTGATCCCAGGGAAAATTGGCTTGGGCCCTGGAGGTTTTTTGCCTTCCTCTGTAGCATTGGACATGGCTCACTTGCTGGTTGATTCTCTGTATTAAAGTCTTTAAATCATGATTTGAGGACTTTACTAGCTCAGTGATAGGTATGAGGTTCATTGTAGGAGTGGGTCAGTGAGGTTTTGTGGCCTGCACTGTGCAGGAGGTCAGACTAGATGATTATATTGGTCCCTTCTGACCTCAGTCTATGAGAGAGCAGCCAGATTTGTACCATGACCCCTCTGCCATGGCAAGGTAAGGAACATGTGGCAAAGCTCTTTGTGACTGCTCTACTTCAGTGGTCTGGGTCATTACTGTTCTACAGTTTTTAAAGCCCATTTGACCTTTTAGGAGGCAGCAAGCTGGAAGACATTTGTATTTTAAGGTAGGTGGAGCTCTTGTTCAAATAACTGGGCTATGTTCTCCTTGATCACACTTGGTTCTCCCTCCTTGCTTTGTCAGTGCAGTTTGGAATTGGTGTGGGTCAGTTTGAGTTGGATTCTATTTCCTGTTCCTTAACCTGAGCTTTTCTTAGTTCTGCAGGAGTAAGGAAAAAGAGGTGCTTTTTGCTTGCTAGAGTGCAGTTATGACAGTTCTCACACACAGAGATCTGCAGCAGAGACCCACTTATGACAGCTTCTGCAGGTATTTTTCACAGCCTAGTCACCTGCGTGGGAACCAGTCCAGGGAATGGCTGAAGCTTTGGTTTCCTTGCACTAATTTGCTGGGGTAGCAGAAGCCTTTTGCAGGCAGGCAGGGGCTTGTTTCTCTCTAATCCTTGTTTCAGAGTGAGAAGGGCAGTAACTGCTATGCCTTTAGGGTGGGGACAGACAGCTTTTCCTTTGGGGGGGGGGGGCGACTGTGCTGTGGTTTCTCACCTCAAAACTGGCAGAGAGGCCTGTGGTTAAGCTGCAGTGCTGGTCACAATTGCTTGGCCCAGGCTCTAGCCTCAGGGCTGCTTCCTTTACCATAACTTGAGCTATCTTCGTGGCAGGACTTTAAACTGTGTGCCCACTGGTAGATGAAAGCTTTCTGATGGGTAGGAACAGGGTCACCTGGAAAGAAACCCCAAATGCAAGTACCGCAACACTAGTGCTACCATGGCACCTCTCCAGTCCCCTTAGTGACTATTTAGATCAGTGGATGGAGTTTAAACTGCAGAACAGCAAAAGTTGAACTGTCTGAGACAAGCTGTTAACACCTAGGCTGTTGGTATCAGAGGCCTAGGGTAGGCCAAACAAAAAAATCCAGGGTTTGTTGATACTAAGTAACAACCAAGCCTAGAAATTAGTTTATAATGGAAAAAAACCCAATGCTTGAGAATGGCAGGACTCCAGTTTCATCGTAACCAGGAATATGGTTTAGCATAGAAAAACTAGGCTCCCTGGTAATAACTAATGGCTTTTCATTACCTTCAGCTGGAGTTCAGTGCAACTCCTGCCCTTCCTGCCAGAATGACTCCACTTTTGTCCAGCTGCCTCTCTGAAGCATCAAGAGGGGCTGGACAAGTGTTCAGGGTGCAGAACTCAGCCCTGTGGATCCTTAGCTTGAGTTTCTTCCTGCCTGTTGCAAATTTAGACACCAAGATAAATCATTTGCAGGTTAGAGGGGATATTTTTAAAACAAATGAAAGAGCTGCCATGAACAGCCCCACTAACCCTTCAGGTGAGTTTGATAAAGGTCTAAGGCCACTTACTTCCCTGTTGCTCTGAAGTGACCATGTAAACAAATTATTTTGATAAAAGGAGAAATTAATGCCTTATAGGTTTGCTTGTCTGCTATATATAGAGCAAGCTAATAAGAGGAAACATTAAGTCTAGCAACTTCCAGGATTTGAGATTAGATTGGTTTTTGAGGCACTTGGAGCAGTAATGTCAACCTGAACCTTATGGATGAAAGCCAGCCTAGTAAGTGTCAGTACATAATAGGCCATCTACACAGCAGTAAGATCAATGCAGGAATTATGTTTACTGATCACCAAGCACTAAGACAATTGAACTACAGACTACTGCTTTGGACACAGGGCCTCTGCACCACAAGGTAACCTAGCCAGGAAATTAGAGAGCAAATTTGACAGGTATTTGTGTACATGAACTTGATATTAACCTAATAAGCCTCACTTCTCTCTCTCTCAGGAGAGGGCTGGAATTACAAGCACATTTGCCTGAATTCTCTCAACATTAGCCCAAAAGTCAAAACAGGAGAATGGACAAGATCTACCGTACATACGCGTGCATAAGCCCAGATTTTTGTGCCTGAAAACTGGCTTCGAAACAGGCACTCAGCTTATACATGGGTGAATACGGCAGACAGCTCCAGCCCAGCAGTTCCAGGCTAGAGCCCCAGTGTGGTGGGGTGGCCATCTTGGGCAGTCAGCCTGGGCTGGGGCTGGAGTTAGGAGGGGACGCCAACATCTGGAGCAGTGGCAGTGTGTGGGAGCTATGGTGGGGGTCGGAGTCTGGGGAAGAAATGGCAGGAGGGCCCGGCTGTTGGTACCTGGGAGGCTGGAAAAGCAGCAGCAGGGGCTGGGGGGTGTTGGGGAACAACAGCGGGAAACAAGGTGGCAGTGGGCAGGAGGGTAGCAGGAGTGAGAAATGGACAGCAGGGGGACAGGAAAAGCAGCGGCAGGGGCTTGGGGGAAGCCAGCAGCACAGGGTGGGGGGTTAGGTGCCAAGGCCAAAAGGAGACCTCAGCTTTATATGCATTTCACCCATTGTTGCCTCTTTTGGGGGCCCGGGGGGGGGGTTGGATTATGCCCAGATTAGCTTATACCCGGGTATATACGGTAGGTCTTATGTACTATCTAACACAATGGAGTAGAAATTTGAAAGCCACCAGTGCTGAGTGTGATGGTACAAACAGAGCAAATAAGCACAGGTGCACTTGCTGCATGTCATGACTTTAATGTGTAACTACAGTATGCATACATACAAGTGGGAGAACTAAAGCCCAAGAACTAGAAAGGCTACAAAATACAACACATGGACCAATACATTTACAAAACATTCAAAATCCTTACAAAATGGGCTGTATTGGTCCTTTGTTCTTTTTACAAACTTATGCTGTGTGGCCAGAGGGGGATAGTTCTAGATTTAGTTCCCCCCCCCCCCCCTTCCAAAATTTACAAGTGTCAGGAAGAAAAAAAAAAACAAAAAAAACACAAAACTAGAGGCCTGGGTGCTTCACTAAAAGAGCTGACCCTCTCCCACAGGGCCTGAGGTTTATCTTCAACAGATTGGGCTCAGAAGGCTGCTTGCTGCCCTCACCATCAGCAGTTGATATGGGGGGAAGCAACACACAGACCTTAACCCCAGCCCCTTCTCCGTCACATTCCATAGTATTCCCATATCCCAAAACACATCCACTTTTTTTAAGCTTAGTGATTTAAAGGTCCCCCATCCACAAAAAAGGAAAAAAATAAGTTACATAATATTTAAACTGGCTTTTCAATATTCTTTGGGAGTCCGGGAATGTCAGGACAAAGAGGTCTGCCCCAGACAAGTGCTTGGCATCAGCAGCTGCCCCTTTATTACAAGCTGGACAGGCAGTAGTTATCCACCTGCCTTTAAACACAATTTGCACAAACCCAAGAAGTCCAGACAAAAATGCTTCTGTTCCACATATTTACACTAGTTCAAAATATTCACAGCATCTTCTGAATTTTGGCCAAGAGTCAAAATTTAGTTTTAAACTTTGGAACATGCCCCCCAGACTGTCACCTAAAGGTTTGTTGTATGTACCCAACAAGAGGGGCTGGGAAGGTCAGGAAGAGCCATAAGGATTCCTCTGTCAGTTTGATGGGATGGGGACCTCCAGGCTGGTACATGGACAATACATAGTAGAGTTCATCTAACTGGCACCAGTCCCTTCCATCACTTGCTGTGCCTGCTTCTGCCCCATGCAGCACTGTGCAACTGACTGAAACAACCTAAACGGACAGAAGAACAAGAAATTTAGAGAGCTATGTTCAGTCAGACATCATGACTGGGATTTCTTTCAAATATAGGAATGCACGGGTTCACAATACACTTAGCACCAAACTTTTAACAAGTGCCTTGGAAGATGTAGGCACTCAGTGGGGCTCAAGTTTCTTGCATAAGGACCAGACCAGAAAAATACAATAAAAGGAGAATGGTCAGTTCATACAGCTTTGGCACATGCCTCAAATCTGCAAGCGTGAAGGGGAAACAGGGCTGAACTGCTACATCCAGATGCTGTTTCCATACAAACGGTTAGCACAAAATCATGTTAGCAGCTCACCTGTAAGGCTGTTGGGACAGTTGCTCAAGATGCTGTTCTCTAGCACTAATCACGGAAGCTACAGCATTACACAGTGGTCCCTAAATGTTTTATCCTGTGCCTTTCTGGTCCCCCTCCACACTAAGGCTGGGAACAGGACCATGAGCCAAGGCTGTGCCTCACAGCTTGGGGACCTTGGCACAGTGGATAGTGATTTTTTCAGTTTGATTTAACTTCAGACACAAGGAATACATAGTTTGAGATTGTCAAATGAAAGCCACCCTCCTCTACTGACTACAGCATTTAGATTTGAGAGTTAATCAAGTTGCATAATCTCATGATACCATGTTTCCATGTAACCAGCATATAGATAACAGGGCGCACAGCTGAGCAGACAGTAACCTGTCCTGGGAATAGGACCTAAATTCTACTCTCATTTCTGCCAACATAATCAGTCATTGACTAATTGCTTTACATTTGTGTCATTACCAATAATCTGTAAAATGCAATTATTTTATCTGCTTCATGGATGCATTACATATCCATCAGTGAAAAGTGTTAAGTAGTAATGTCTCCGATTTTATCCAAAGGGGATGTGACAATTTAGTATAACTTGGAATAATCTCACTAATATTTCTATTGCATGACTGTAGTCAAGTCATAAAAAAAAAAGTTACTCACTTCTCAATTTCTGGAGCACAGTGAACAAACTCATGGTTCCAGAACTTAAATGCTGGGTTTTTTATCAGCTCAATGAAGGTAATAAGGAGACCCCATGGGTGAGGCCTATTTACAATAAGTCGTTCCAAAAGAACCCTGAAATCAACAAGAAAAATAGGTAAGCTCAACACCAACTGCCTAGGGCAGCAGTTCTCTATTACTGTGTCACAAAGAGCTGGGAAGATGACTGGATGTGGCCTGGATGGGGTGGGCTGGTGTGTCATGTAGGCTCCAGATATGCCACCAAGTGTGTTGGGACCTACAAAAAGGTTGAGAACCACTGGCCTAGGAGAGAGAGAGAAACAGTTACAGCACTGTGAAGTGAACATACAGCTTTGCTCTTGCAAGCAGTTATCAAATTGCGCTAGAGGTGTTCTTGTTACTGGACAGCAGTAAGATCACAACTCAATTTTGCACCTGCCTCCAAGTAATTTAAATTTCAAGCAAAGGGAAAAACAACTACAAAGGCTGTGAATTTAAAATGGTTTCTCCTCACCTAGTGATCTGTTCCTGGATAGCCTCAGTATTGGCCTCTGCAAATAGGTAAAGCATGGTGCAACTGAAATAGTGCGTATGACTGTTTGGGTACCGCAGCTGATTGGCAATAGCATTCAAGAAGAGGTACCGACCTGGAAAGAGAAAGATATTTAGCAGGAAGTAAGTAGTTCCCCCTAGATGCACACAATGGAACAAAAAATGCATCCTAGCACTGCTTAAGGATTCAGATAAATGGTTCTGCACTGTATAGCGTAAAAAAAAAAAAACTTCTCCCAGAGGGCCAAACCAGATTTCATTGTACTGATGCAAACTTCTTAGCCACAGCAACACTCCTACACCAAATTCAGAATCATCTATTCCATTGATTATGTTCCTAAAGCATTCTGAAGATGAAAAAGTTTCAAGATGAAGTATTACATTCAAAGCACCTGGTTTTGCCAACCCCTCTTACATGTTTACAAACTAAGCTTCAGATAAATTAACTCTTTTGCAGTCTTACCCACTGATACTACTGTGAAAAACATGGGTATATCCACCTTCTTGGGCAGATTTTATTTATGAAATCCTGCCAGGACAGATTCCAGTCTGCATGCTTGTTTTAATGTAGATTACTCCAGACTCTAAAGATCATGACCCTGGTGCTTATCTTGAAGCAAAACCCATTGCATGCAAGGCTTGTGCCACATAAAAAGGCAGGGAGAGGGGAAACCAGTTGATTACAACGCATTAAATAAATCTCCAGTAGAGAAAAAAGACACTAACAAAACAATCTAGTGCACTCCAAAATTAGCTTTTTACACTTACTGAATGGTCAGTGTTTCAGATAAGTGTAGTTCTAATAAAACATTCTTAGTTTATTTGGAATGCTATCTTCTAATGCAGTGTTGCTTAAGAGAACCACCAGCCAGTAAGTGGAAGCTTAGTTCTGGGCACTGTGAAAAACACACTGATCTGCCTTAACTAAACCATTTTGGGGGAAAAGCGAGGAACTGCTCAGAGATGTCTGGAGCTCACCTTCAGTGTCCAGGTCCACTGCCAAGTTCTGGAAGATGTCCATGTGAGCTGAATGAGTGATAGTGCTCATAGATGGGGTGCTGCCTTTGTTGTGAATATGCGCAATAGCCTGAGTGCCTACATAGAGCACCAGTGCATTGATCAACTGGATGTTGTAGCGATTGCCAGGTTCATTCGATACCTAGTAGGCAGGCAAAGCACAAGGAAAAGCTTAGCTGGTTCTAGGCCAATGCTCTTCAGAACTGTGTGAAGGGAAAGGGAATGTATTTAAAGTCTTAAATTTTAGTTCTTTTGTGGATGGTGCTTGCTGATACCTCTCTACATCTAGAGTCTCTCAGACTTGAGACGGACATTTAGCAAAGTTACAGCCTACATGCGGTCTTACTATCCAATCCCAACATTTAGTACCCAGTTTTGTTACAAGTCTAGCTAAAGTGGACTTCAGCTTCCACAGCCTGATTTTCAAATGTATACATAAATACTTCTAACATCTAATGGCATGAAGCCATGTACCAAATCTGAATGTACAGTTACACAAAAAAGGAATTTCATTACCAAGCAACCCAAAAGGCACTTCTGACTTGAGCTTGTTTAGTCATCAGTTTCCAAAACTGACTAGCTGAGGTCAATTCTGTGAAATCTGGAGAGACCATTCAAAGATGTCCTGATTAAAAGCACTCTGACAGCTCCTCAGTCAGCTGGTACCAGAGGCTCCTGCTGCAGGGAAAATCATCAGAACTCTAGTTTGAGGAATTTTTGCCAACTCATGCATTGAGAACAGAAGTCTTAAGTACCCTGAATGACAGCCAAAGTCCTGTTTTTCTACAGGACTAAGGCTGATCAGTCTCAAAGCTACTCTTGAGGCTCACTGCAGGTGACATTCCTGCTATTGAAACACCATATTTCTCATTGGTGACACTAAATTAGCATAAATATTTACATTTGTTGCACCTTTGGAGAAGACAATGAGCAGTTAACAGGAATGTGTTTTTGGAAGCTCTTCTCACAGTATTTTATGTCTGTCAAGTCTCAATCTCACTTTCTACATAGTTTTCAGCTTCAGGGATTAATCCACTAACCTGTAGATTGCTGCGCAAGTCAGACAGGAAGGTGACAGGAGAGCGAGTTTTAAGATAGGAATCCAAATCTTTTTTGAACTGGGGTGGCATTACTCCAGTGAAGTTGGTGAGTATCCGTGGTGCAATATTAATCTCACTTAGCATGTCCACCTACCAAGAAAAAACCCAGTTAGTGATCCTTTTAAATAGTACTTGCTATTTTAATCCAAAAAGTTATGGTTGCAAGACTGCCTCAGGAAAGCAAGTCTGAGCTCATATCAGCCACAGCTACCTGTATATTTTACCTGAAGGTAAAACATGAAATTCCATTCCCCTGGTGCACTGCTGGAGCTTTTTAGCTTTGTTTTCACACTTCAAAATTGGCTGAAATAGTAATTCAGCTAAGATAACCCAACATACAACTACTGATGCTTCAGATGGCCCACTTAAACTGTAACCACACATAGTAGTCAATGTGTATTTCAAAAGGGGGAAGTCACAAGTATACGGCACAGAAAGCACCTTGGTGTTTCCTGGTTCAGGAAACAAGGACAATTGCTCTCTTCACTGGTTGGCAGAACACACTCTTCAACCCCAGAAATGAGACCAAGGGTAAAATTGTTAGCTGAGCTCTGTTTAGCTGATTTTCTTTAAGGAAAAAAATGAGTATACTGAATCAACAAGGAAGACTGCCAAAGTGGTCAGTGTGGTTTCACAGATAATCCAACAGGATGTAAACTAGTATAATACATCAACTAGAATGATGGAGAAAGAGGCACTAAACCCAATGGTCTGATGGTCCCAGCCTCTTTGCTCCACTGTTTAGTAGGCAAGCATGATCAGGAAAGCTGCTATTTGCTTCATATTTTCATACTTAATCCTTTTCGTATTTTATTGTAAGAAGTCCAGCTTCCTGTTTAAAGCTCCTCAGCTCAGCTAGAGGTCTCAGTCCTGTTGCTGGATCTGCACAGACTCACTCCAGCAGCACCACAGAGATCCGCTAGCATCAGTGAAGTACCACACAGGCACAATGGTCTGCTCACAAGATTCAGACTGCAGATTCAGTCTGATATTTTAAGCTCTACTGGATGAGGACTGAGTCTGTCTCCGAAAGTCTCTAGCACATTGAATGGTACAGCAAAGTCAATTAAAGATTATTATACCAAGTTAAAAACAGGCTTATTTAACCAATTCCAGTGAGGAATTGTATGTTCAAAGTGTTTTGTACCTTAGGACTTCAAGGTTGTATTTACCAGAACAGAACTTAGTTTTGGGGTTCCACTCCTCCCAGGTTACATCTAGAGAGCCTATGCAATAAAGTTCCCATTGCTTAAACTGCAAGTCATTTGAGACAAGAGCATTATTTACCTTTAGGTTGGGAGTGAAAGGATCTGGAAGCCTCATGTTACGTGGGAAGGCACTCAGGATCAGATTCCTTAGCTGAATACAGTTTGGTGGGATCACATCACAGAATCCATAGTGGTAATCACAAAGGAATTCTGGGAAGTCATGCAATAAGACCAGCAACACACGCAGAGTACCCTACAAAAAGAGAAAAGCAAAGGAGCACATAATTAGCAAGCTCTCAGCTTTCTCCAACAGCAATTACATCAGACCAAGACAAAAAAGGGGCTGGAGACAACCTTTTTCTTCCCAATGCAGCATATAAAAAAGTTTCTTCCTCTTGGTAATCAGTTTAGCAGGGCAGTGGATCACTGGTTTCCAGTCCTACGGTTTTAGCCTACTATCAAACCCTCTAATCAGAGCTACCTGTGATTAATACTGCAAGTACTGATCTCTTGACCTGCATCAGTACCGAAACTAAAAACTTAAAATCATCCAACTACAAAAACAGACAAATAAAAAAGTTAAACATTTATTTTCAGCTAACAAAATAAGTTGCTTTCTAGTCCACTCTAATCCATCTTCCAAGTGCTCTCCTGGAAAACACAGCCAGTGTTGCTCACCTTGTAGAGAATTTGCATAGGTTTAGTAAGTTCCACATTTCGAAGGAAAGGAGCCAAGTACTTGAAGAGATCAATCAGCAACTGGGCATACATTGGCCAACCCTGCCAAGAGAAACAGTACATGAGTGATGAACAAACAAACAAACACACACCATTAAACCAGATTAACATTTTGGGCATCTGTTTTGCGTCGGTTTTTACATCATAATGTCTAGACTTATTGCCATACAAGTTTGAAATGATCATTTGCACTGGGACTAGTCAATGACTGCAATATAGCTCCAGTTTTCCGAGGGTCAATTACTTGGAATGGGTATTTAAGAAATGTCTTACTCAACACCAAGCATGCTATGCTTAAGTGGCATAGAAAACAATGGAGTACTATAACTTCTGACACTGATAAAGCTCATGGTCAATTTGGTTTACAGTCAAAACCTCAATTGACCAAATTCCCCTATTACCCAAAACTCAACCATTCACTGAAATGGGGTGTTCCCTGTGACCAGATGACTTCAAGAACAGACAAGCAACTAAAGGCACTCCAAAAAAAATATATATTTATATGAAACAGCATCCAGACAGTTAAGCACCCTTCTGGAGGGTAAGTTTTGTAATTTATAAAAGACAAACTGCAGCCACACCTTCTGCTGTGGTGTATGTGCCAGCATTCTTGCAATAAATATCCGATGAGAGATCAGTTCCAGCCAGGCATAAACAAAACCTGGAGCTTTCGTAGGCCTCAGGATGTGAAATGTGTTACTGAAAGAAAAATTAGGCTGATTACGAGAGTGCTATGGTTAAGACTGGATTTCACACATTACAAGAGAATGTGTGTCGTGCTCATATGACATTAATATCTAAATTTTACTAACAGCCTCCATTAATAAGGAATCAGACAATCAGTAATGATACTAACATTTAGCACTACGGCATGTCAAGTTAGCTTTCACTTAAAAGTTATTACCCTATGAGAAAGCTTAGGTTCTGGGCAACAGCCATTCAGAAACACGTACCAGAAGGCAGTGAGGGTCTGGAAGTTGATGGTTTCTAGCACATGTTCAGGAGCATTTAATTCCAACAGCAACATGATGAAAATGCGATGGTAAGGAAGCTGCTGAAACTCACTCTGCCGAACATCATGGTCCTGGAGAAGAACTCCCACCACTATACCCAGAACCTAAAGACAGGAACCAACAAGTGTCACTTTTCACCATGTCAATGGCAGGAGCATTTCACCACAGTTGAAGTCGGCATGTTTCATATTTTGGAGAACCAACAGTTGAAAGTCATTATCTGTCCACTTACATTAAGCATGCAGCTAAGCTCTGAACAACAGATCCGACTTCCCACCCATTCAACAGCATTTACTGTGGGCTTTATCCTTAAAATTTCTGTACCTGGAGAACTTTATGTTCCTTTTTAAATGCTGAAAGCATTGGCTTTTTCAGCAACAAAGCATGAAGATAGCTACTAAAGTTTGAAACTGGTCACAAAAGCTGCCACATCACAGAAAAAAGTGCTACCCGACTTAGCTTGCAGTCCCACCTACTCTCTGTTTTAAGTCACGTGAAAAGTCAGGTCTGTTCTCCAACAGCCTGCCCAGCCCCAAGTTAAGAGCTAATGTGCAGCTCATGAGCACCAGTACAGCAGGTAATGTAATCCAAGGCCTGGAAAAGGAAGCATTTCCAACCTTGTTCAGTAGGTTGATCTTTGTGACCGTGTTGGTAGCCTCCCCAGAATGCTTCACCAGCAGTGCAATAAGCCTCACAAAGGCATCCAGATTGTGGTAGCATTTGGCTCTGATCATGGTGGGGTTGGCAGTAGGGTTGTGCTGCTGCTCAGCCTGAGCACGGTAGCTGATTTCAACACACATTTCAGTGCAAAGACGGAAAAACCGCGTTATCAGGTCGTCTGTTTTCAGGATTCCTTGCTGGTGCATCTGTTACAGGGACAAGAAGCCAACCCTCAGAATATGGTAATGGGTTCTTTTAGAAAAAAAGATGACTGTTATACTGAAGCAGCAAACAAGTAACATTCTATGATACATCCATGTTGCATGACAGATTAATGAGCTCACAACAATCCCTCCATAGAAAAAAAAAAAAAAAGCAAGCAGCAGTTTACCTCTTCCATTTAGTACCAAAAATAGATGTTTCTAACACACAGGGGAGTGGTTAGAAAGTAAAGTTGTGCTCCTACATAAAAAGTATTTTATCAGTGGCCCCTGCCCCTAAGTGGAAAAAAATATCACAATCTTATATTCAACTACTGCACTGCCGATGGAGTGCAGTTCTGTATCAGGGCAGTAGTATCTGTCCTTTGCTACCCTTGGTTTATGACTTGGAAGAAGAGTAGTAGAGGCAACAGTTCACATTGCCCCACCTTCAGGAACCCACATATTGCATGCAAGTCATCAGGGTTGGGAAAATTTGCCTGACACCTTTGTTGTAGTATAGCTACAAATTTTTGTTAACACTCAGTTGGACACTTTACTTCACCTCCTGAGAATAAAATTTTTCAAAAGAACACAACCTGCCAAAAAGAAATGCTAGACTGTATGGTTTCAATGGCCAATCACTATATCTCTACACAAAAAGTAGTATGTTAAACAGGAGTAAGCAATTAAGTCAGATCAACAGTAGACACCAAAATTTACCATTCTTGGATAAAGCACCTTTTTGAATGTTACATTGAGTGTGGGGCTGTAGCACTTAAACCAGCAGAAATCCTATCACAGTAGGCATGAACTTGTCATGAGCAGCCATAGCAAACTTCCAGAGGAAGCTTCTAGAATTTATGACGTGGATTTTGGAAAGTACAAGCTCATGCTTGCTTTGCAGTAAGACATGTGCTGCTACATTCCTTAAGGAAGTGTTGGAAGAGACAATAGTATTTTAAATGACAGTCATACAGCAAAGCATTTCAAAAGGCTTTCAGTTACAATTTCAACTCTACAAGTAAGAACTTAAGAAATATCTAGCAGCCCTGAAGAAGTCTGTACAGAGAATCTGAAGTAGCCCAAAGTCATTTTCTGACTTTTTATTAAGGGGGCATGGATAGGAATGAAAGTGCTCATACAAAAAGTGGAGATAAACAAGGGTAAGAATAGATGCTACTTAAGTACAAGACCCGTGAAGGGTTGCAAGGCAAGACAGACACACAAAAGGAGTGCACAACAGTAGTCAGTCTAAAAGAATGTGATGCAAGGTAGCACAAGAGGAGGTTCAACAAAAAACTAGTCTAGGTGCAAGTTACAACATGTACAATAACCATTTCATAAAGAGTATCATCATACAGCATTTACTGCCAGCTAGAAAATGAGAGACAACTACTATCAACTATGTAGGTGTCTCTTATGGAATAGAGTGTGCACAAAGCATTATCTGCCTCACTCAAGCAAACATGTTTTGGTGCAGGGAAGGAGGATCTTCTCAGCTGCAAGCACCATAGGAAGGTCCCTCTCATACAGGGTGTGTGAAGTAGCCCAAGTTGTCCAAGATTTGTTTTTACACGTTACTTCAATCTGCTGCTAGCACCACCACCAAGAAAAAAAAAAGATGAATTCTTGTCTTACCACCAGCACTGAGAATAGAATTCTACAGTCAATGGCCTGCCTGAGAGTTTCAGCCACCTACTGCTCATATCCTCAATTTTACTGAAACCAAGGAAGCCAAGATGCAGCACCACATGGAGCAAATTAAAAGGAGATGTCGGGCTGACAAAGTGAAGATAGTGATATGATCTGAGCTACATTTTCAACAGTTGCACAAACTGAACCTTACTATACCATAAACCTTAGGAAGAACTTTGCTTTACTCCACACAAAAGCCCTCAGGGAAGAAGAGCAAAGCACATCACTGTCTTCTTGGCCCCTTCATCCTAAAAGGGAGCCACATAAGCAATCATTTGATCCCTGTCAGAGTTCATAGCCATGTCAACACTTCATGGGCACAAGTAGCCAAAACAGATTAGATGAATATGACTTGGTTCCCAACCATCGAAAGGAAAAGGTGAGCTATTTAAGGTGAGCCGTCTGTGCTATGACCTGGACTGAAGCCAGAAAAAGGAGAATATAAAGTTTGAGCACTGCAACTTAGGCAATGCCTGTCAACTTTCTAAAAGGTTACAGGCTAAGCTAGATTACTTGTATCAAGAGACTGGTGTGTAAGTTGGGGCCTCTAGTTAGAAGTGACTCAGATAAAGAAAGCCATTCCCTCTAGCTGGGCTCCATTCAGCTTGCCCAGGCTTCTCAGTGAGGCAACCTTCATTCCAGTTTAGTTTCATATAGCTGACCTGCTGTTGCTTTGTGGCTGGCCAATCTTCTGAGGAAAGCTTATGTTCACACTGCCTTAGTTTTGAGGGCAAAGTGACAGCATCTACAGGGTGAATTGGAAACTTCCCCTCCCTGTCATCATGGCCAAACTGACTTTGTATCAAGTGCAAATGTAACTGAACTGAAAATTCTCTTTTAGTGCAAATCTTAATGCCAAACTTGCAGACACGCAGTCTTGTCGGTGTACAGCAAAAACAAAGTCCTGTTGTGCCTTAAAAGGTTAACAGATTTATTTGGGCGTAAGCTTTTGTGGGCTCCAACCCACTTCATCAGAAGCATGAAGTGCACTTGCCCTCTCCATTGTAATGCTGCTCCTTCATCCTTCCATGTGTATACATCCAGCTCTTAATTGTAGTTTCCACTTCATGCATCTAATGAAGTGGGTTGCAGCCCACAAAAGCTTATGCCCAAAGGAATTTTTTAGTCTTTGAGGTGCCACAGGACTCATTTTTTCAGTTTACAACATATTTAATATTTTTATCTTTATCTAAAAGGGTGACAGCCAGGAGAAACATTAATCTACTTAATTCTCACTTCTCTTCACTGCATCTCCCATCTAGTCCTACCCAACTGGGTGGAGTTCCAACTCTTCAGGCAACACTGCAGTAATGTATTAGAAATTGAAACAAGATGAATGGCATCATTTAAGTTTAGAAAACATGTTAACCCATGAAGCCTAATCTCCCTCACAAAAAACAAATGAATAAAAGTTAAGAAAGCATTTCATGTTCACTGAGGAAAAGGCAAATCAGATGTACCTCCACCCACAGAAACTGGTTTCCTTGGACTGACTTTTTGCCACACAGTTTCTGATAAACGTAGGGGAAGCAGAGCTGTCCACACTATTACCAAGATCTGTCTCAACGCAAGATTCCCTGCTGCTATGTTTACACAGTAGGATCACAACCTGCGCTGACAATATGTGGCTGCGGGAACTGAATTGGAACAGCTGTCACTGAAGGGGGAGAGATTTGATTGACATCTCTATAAATCAAAGATGGGAAAAACATATGCCATAACACACGAGCTAGACCAGGGGTCTCAAACTCAAATCACCACAAGGGCCACATGAGGACTAGTAGAGGGCCGCATGAGGGTTAGTATGGTAGCCTGAGGGCTGCACCACTGAAACCTTTCCATACAATGATATTGCAAATCAGTAACAATCATGTCATTGCAGGCTGCAGGAAATAGCTTTAGGGGCCACATGTGGCCCACAGGCTGTGTGTTTGAGACCCCTGAGCTAGACAGTTTTCATAGCTGTGATATTCATGAAAACTGCAAAAGGATGTTTAACACTAGTACATAACACTGTGCTTTAACACTGTGGGCATCACACCCTACTTATGTCAAATAAAAAGCACCTTTCTTTCCAAAAGCTCTACCTGTCCAACAAACGCAGAGAAAGCTTTGGTACTGTCACGGCCAGCTGCAGCTGAATGGTAGAGATTCACCCATTCCCTCAGCAGGTATTCTGCCTTCTCCCTCAGGCCTGGTGGATCATCATATTCGGAGGCTTGGGAGATCCCAGAATGCATCATGAAGTTAGGACCTCCATGAGCACGGTCAATCATTGCTTCATAGTTGGATCGGACCACTTCCATTAATTGGGGTAATCTAGTGCAATAGACCCAAATTAAGAATTAGTCCTATACGTTTTATTTTCTGGAACAGTGCATAATGCGAAGCTATTGAGAATGCTAAAAGCATTCTGAAAGCCATTACGTGACTGCCCTTCTGATACCTTATTAGTCTCACTGTGCTAGAATACGGTGCTCTGAAAGGAACTTTGTACAGTGAAGTTATAGGGTAGTCAAAATAATCAGCTTCTTTGTAGGGAAAAAAGTCAAGTTTTGAAAACCAACTCTATACTCTGAATTCAAGTCTTTTGACAGTCACCCTTTCTGTCAAGATGGAAACTACTTCCTACGGATTAGAGGTCAGGCACTGGTGACAGGTAAGAAATGCCACTGCCTAAGCAGCCTGATCTGTGAATTCAGCTGGGTCCCAAGGGAAAGTTTGAAAAACACTGATCTAGACAAACCTAAAATAGGTGAGAATGGGATATTAACCAAGTTAGATACTTTGAGAATCTTTTAGTTATCTTGGCATTAGAATGTAGTACATAACAAACAGCTCTCTTCTCCTCCCCACCCCATCACTCCAAGAAAACAAGTCTTATTGCAGCTGCTCTTCCAAAGGGCACAAAATGTATATATGCAAGTCTCAAATATAGAAGTGCTTGAGGTGTGGACAACTTCAGCAGCATGAGGGCAGAAGTCAATGAATCTCTTGGAGAAATGTGCCTGACAAAACAGTTAAACCACAGAGATTATGCAGAAAGAATTCAGGTTTAAAGCCATTTTAAAAATTAGATCACTTGAACACCCTAGAGTATTTCAGTCTCACCCTTCAGGAGCATTCCCTCTAGAGTGTGCATTAATCCTCATCAGAGTCTCAATGGTGTGGAACAGATCTGCTTCTGTTACATGGGCTACACTCCTCTCATCCACCAACAATATCTTCACCAGCTGCATGGCAAATGCCACTGCCATGTAGTTCAAGCCATTCTCCATTGACTGTCAAGGTGGAAAATGTAGTCAGGAATATTAAGGTTAAGTATAATTCCATTAATGAACTGATTCTCCATTGAACAAACTTCACATAAGCTCTTACCTGTGCCAAGTGAAGATCGTACTGCTGCATGTTAACAAGGTGATTGCGGATGAGCAGGTCTACAGCTTCTACATTGTACTTGTACTCATCCCGGCACTCAATCAGGCATCTGGGGAGGAGGGGGTTGGGGAAGTCAGACTTTTACACGTGCTTGTTTAGCTGAGCTGCACTTCTTAGAAAAACATGACGACACCAACACAGCTACAGAATTGGCACACTGATCTGTTGATCAGCTCAAACACGGTGACCCAGAGGATCTCTCTCTGTCAGTGTTTGAGCTAACATCACAGAGCAGCTGAACCTTCACCAAGTCTTAGCTCTGGCCAGAACAGTCCGTTTAAAGCATTTACACTGAACCAATGAAACTCTACTTTCAAAGCATGGACAATAACAAGCACTCTCGGAATCAGTCTCTTGTAGAAGAATCAAATATTATGACAGAAGATTTCTTATTGGATTCTCTATAAAGAAGTGACAAAACCACTGGAGTATGTTTAATCCTTTTTTCATAAAAAGTAGTTTCCTATCAAACCCTAGGGCAAAGGAGCAATACTAGATCACCTAGTTTTAGATCATATACAAAACAAGCCAGAAGTGACAAAATTATATAAGCATTACAGTCACCATTTTTACACAAAAAGTTTTTTGGAATCCCATATACTAACTCAATGAAACCTGAGGACAAGGTATGAGGTGTTCAAACATATGCTCCCCTTCCTCCCATTACTGACCTAGTAATCTGTTTGTTACACCACGGAGACCCATAGGCACGGCCGTCCTGCAGAGCTTTCAATACAAGTAGGTGACACTCACGGTACCGGAGCAAGAGATCAGCATCTGCACCACTGGTGGCATCCAGTAAGCCCTCAACAGCCTGGGAGAGAAGCAGCTGGTCAGCACACAAGAAAAAACCCAGTCCCTCCACTACAGCCTCCTTCAAATCACTGACAGCAATAGGCACTCTACAGGCAAAAGTAGTAAAAGCAAAGTAAGCTGCACATAACGCTAACCTTCTGGAGTAGTCCAAGCGCAGCTATTGCATCACGGGAGTTACGGGCCACTGCTACAGCCTCTAACAGGCTGCGTAAGGCTTGAGCTTGTGGATTCATAGCCAAAGTATGCGGTATGGATTGCAGATGTTGTTCCAGTTCTGTCATACATTTATCATAAATCTGTGCTACATCATCTGTAGCCCAGGCTTGCTGTTTTAAAAGAAAGTGGATATGTAAGGAAACTTGTGTACAGATTAAATAAAAATTAGGCGAGGCTTTACAAAGTAAAACAAATTCATCTTTCAACTGCAATAGAAACTCTGGCACCAGAAAATGCATCATAAGAAACATTAACTCAAATGCTAATTTAATTGCTTGATTAGCAATATTCTACTTGAAGGTACAGTCAGATATTGGTAGCATACAATGTGCAACTGGCAGAGGCAATCCAGATACCCCAGTCTAGTTACAAGTTGGTCCATTAACCAGCTACCAGAAAAGCCAGCATGCTTTCCATTACATTCTCAAAAAGTTTCATGTCTTGTCCTTCCAGATCTATGAGTAGCACTTCATTCAAAACACACCAATTCTTCTCCAATGCACACGATGTGACAATGGTGTTAAGTCTCCTTCAGTTTGGCAGTAAAGGCCACTGACTACCCTCAAAAATGAGAAGGTTTTTCAAATGCTATTGAAGTCAGAATGCCAAGAGATAATGTGGAAGGCTACAATTTTCATCAAAATGGGTTTGACAGTCATGTCACCACAGTTCCAAAAATCTGTACCTTCATAGGCTGTGCCAAGAATCCTGTGGGCTGGGTTAAATCATTGGTAGGCAAGAAGCCGGGAACATTACGTGCAAATTCTTCATAAACAGCCAGCTGTTTTGTGTCCACACCACCAACCTTTACAATGAAAACAACAGTGGGAAGTCCTTATTTGGCACTGTGACAGTGAAGGAAAAAGTTATGGACTGATTGTACAACAGGTAGCTACTCAGTCACAGTTCTTATAAAGTGATCTATAGAACAAACTCAAAGCTGAATACATCAGGGATAAGAGCTCAGTGTAGGGTTGGAAGAATCCTGTATTCTCCACACCCTACTTAACTGCAAAGCAGGAAAATGAGTCTGTTCTGCTGCACGTAAGTGTGCCGCCTTTCCATTTCTTTCTGCCACTGACATTGTTTGTGGCATTACGGAAACAGATCTTAGAAATCCGAGTAAAGCAAAAAATAGACTGGAAAAGCCTAAGACACCAGATGGTGAAGGAGGGTCACTATCACCAAAGCAGCACAAATCCTCAAAACAGTGGAGAGTACAGGAAATACAGAAAAGCTTATTTTGCAAGGAAGTCATGTTTCCAATACTAAACAATGGCATTTGGGATTATTAGTCACAAAACCAAGGCAAAGAAATACAGACTCCTCTGCTGAGTGTTGCCATCTCCTCCAGCAGTTTTAAAGGCTAGGAAGAGAAGGAGAAGAGCAACAATCAAAAAAATTAGAATTCAACAAGTCTGTTCTCACCTTCAATCTGATCTGTTCTGGCATACGTTCAGCCTGGTAAGTTAATACGACAGGGTCACAGTACCGACGGCCTTCTTGTCTAGCATGTTTTCTGAGCTCAAATTCCTGCAAAAAAAAAAAAAAAAAA